>DWJZ01004919.1:0-14742 GCA_018249125.1 Asbolis capucinus
ACCCGTAACAAACAAATATACTAACATACTAATATACAAACATACACTGCAAGTTAAATAAAAGCTTGTAAAAACAGAAAAAATGTCCATTATAGGCTTATGCCTATTAAGAACTAAATAATTTTGATATGGTTACTAATTGTTCCTATTAGAACCTATAGACTTTTCTTACTTTTTACATAATTTGATTATTAATTTATTGAACATATTTAACAAATTTTACTTAGATTTAGAAGAAATACTTTCATTGAACATATTTATTAAATATCTATTACAAATTATTAGAACAATTTTTTTAACTAGTTTCTGTCCAGGGTTTCGTCCTTGTCATGTGTTGATAAAAAGTAGCATATGTATGTGTTATTCAAGACTATAATCTATCTCTATGCCAAGTTTCATCTTAACACCACGGTTAACGTGAAGAGAGACAAACATCCAAACATCGTCACATACTTTCACATTTATAATATTAGTAAGATTATTAAACATCAATAAATTAGCCAAATCGGATTACTAGCTAGCCTGGGGTAAGATTTAGTTCTTGGTTTTTATTAGGTCATAAACAAAAACAATGCTATTTTAGGAATATTGTTCCTATAATTATTGTTTCTAGTGTTGGAATTAGGACTTAGGTCGCCCGAAACGAGGGTATTTATCAGTACACATAAAAACTAGCTTACCCGGCAAACATTGTTCTGACTGATTTGTATAGAACCATTAACAAATGTAATTGTTTTTTTAATAGGTTCTCACGTAAAACTGATATATTTTAAATGCAAACGGGTACTCACGGTCTGATTATTATTATACTGATACGGCTCATGGTCACAGCAAGACTGCCGTGTTTATCCGCGACGATATTAGTCTAAAAACTGATATATGTCAATTTAGGGAATTCTGTCTATGGCACTTATCTTTACCGAAGCGAGGGTAGTTGCAAGTAATACAATAAATGGTCTTATTCCTCTATCATGATGAGGGACTGTCTAATGACGCCTTTTTACCTAATTATTAACAAGTCTTCAACCCTATGATCGCCTACTACTGAGCACAGGTTACTCGTCATACTCATACTTAGAACATACTCCACCCACCACGCTGATTCAATGCGGGTTGGAGGGGTTAGTGGCCAACTTGAGGGTCGGAACTTTTTGTCTGTCTACTTGATTGAACGATTGCTATCTAATGATAACGACTGTGATCGATGGATTGATGTGCCCTCCGAGGTACAGAAGCAGTCATGTAATTTTTGCCACTAGCGGTCATCCTACCGACCGCGAACATATTTGCTTAACATTTTTTATCGCTTTCAATCGAAACAAGCTGCTTGCTAAGTCAATTCTTTCCGTTTACAGGATTCTATATAATAAGCGGCACGAGTCCTAAACACAGATGAATAGAACTAGGTACACTTTGGAGATTGTACAGCAAATCACAGGATAAACAAAATATATATCAAACAAAACAAAACCTTTCCGTCACACAGTCAAAAATATCATGGACATTATTTATAACCTACTGTAATATTTAAAACAAAATCAACTGATAAAAAGAACCCTTTCGTATCTGACTTAATTAAAACCAATCTTGATTAAAAACCTTTGTAAAGTAAAAGATCGTTCGGACCCGGTTTATTAGAGTTTAGAATTCTCATAAAGACATTACGAGAGTTACTATAGAGTAATGAATTGCGGAACGAAGTGTCGTTTTGTTCTCGCTTGTTTTAAGGGTTCAGTACCCTTCGAAACCCTTTTAACTTCACCATAACCATCCATTTGTCCGTCAGTCTTACCGTTCGCCCCACTCTAGCGACCTTTAGAACTGGGCTTCAACTTATTGATGACCTACTAGTGAGTACGTGTTCATCCGTATACTGAGGAGGTCTAAAGAATACTCCACTATGCTACTTCAATGAAAAGCCTCCAACATGACTTAGCGATTGCTACTTGTATTTACTGTTAATAACTGGGACCGACGGATTTAGCTGGAACTATAATTCACGTGTCCTCCGAAGCACGAAATCGTTAATGAAATTGCCGTTAATTGTTTTTCTTAAAAGGAAAAGTTGAAAATGATGGAATATCTTTAAGGTATTGTATCCTTACAAGTATCGGTGGGTTTTTGTTTTTTTTACCCCATCGTATCTAGTATTGTAGAATTTACCTTTAAAACAATTGTTCAAAGAAGACCTTTCTTTGATTTAGGAATCTATCTTACAAATTTACTTATCGCTGAGTGGAGCTTAATTTAATCCAATCTTTTATAGCGACAAATCCACTGGGGCATAAGCTATCATACTATTACCACAAACCAAGGTCAAAACTCTTGCATGCTACTGCACAATTTGGGCACCGCTAGACATGCTTACATTTCCATTCGAGACTTCCTCATATGATTTATGTATTGTCAAATCGATTAAGACGTAAAGGCATTGTTTCAAAATTGCACATTTGTATTGTGGGTTATTTTATACTTTGAATATTTAGTTTCATTTTTGTTTACAACGATGTATGATGTTTTATACAATTTTTAAATGTTATTTTATCCATACTAATATTAAAATTTGTGCAAATGTTTGTCTGTCTTTCATGTTGAAACGGAGCGACGGATTGACGTGTGGCGGTGATAGCAGATGGTCTGATGGTATAGGCCATTTTTTATTATTTTTTTTCGTACCACGCCTACGCAGGTGAAGGTTCAGTGCAAATTGGTGGAGGGGTTTAAGAGCCAACCTAAGTAACGGAACTACTTATGCTATCGTCTCCGACGTGGCGTAACGATTTATATGTTGTAATAGTTAGCTACCGGGACGGTTTTACCTGTCCTCAGAAACACGGAAGTGTTCAAGACTTTTAGCCACCCGGTCCACTCACACTCACAGCGGTCACCCGGTTTAACAGTTAGGAACTACTGCATTGCTAAATTATTAATCTGTTAAACCTCTCTGAAACTATAAAAGAAACACTCAAAAATGAAATCTTACCACTACGCTCTTGAGCTAAACTTTTCAACTTTATTGTATTACAAGTATGTATCAAAGCAATGGAAATAAATCCAGTAAAATTGTTGAGTAAACAAGACTCGACGGCTTCGCAATGTGGGTTATATTGTGTCAACCTTCGTCCGACGGAACGTGAAATTGCTTCGGGGTATATTATAGTTTATGGTATTCGACTATTTTATTCTTATATTATTTAAACTAGAAGTCGCTTTCACTTCGGGAAACCTATTATCTTAATAGACGCATTAGAAAAAAATGCTTTATCGTTAAAATATGTTGTACATCTATTTGGTTATTACGAAATTCAAGTACGTACTTTTATTGTGAGTCGTCGTATCGTACCGGACTGTATAGATTTGATGTTTAAATACATATTTACAAGACCCTTTTATTTCATTTCCATCAATGTCTAGGTGTCCAAAAATTTAATTATGTACATTTTTCAAAAAACCCAAGTAAAAAGATGCAAATTATAAAGTCATTTCTGATCCTTCGTAATGAGCTGTTTCATTTCATACGTTATGTGTCACCGAATATATTTACATCTGTTATATTGGGGTCACTCAAGGTGACACTTTAGGACCCATGAAATTTAAGTACTCATTTTTGAAACACACTTTTATAAGATTCGGAATTACATAGTTAATAGCGACCCTGAATGCGAAGCGAAAGGTCTCGGTTTCGATTCTCAGATGGATGTGACAGCTGTGGCAGATATTCCAGGTCTTTGATTTGTTGTGAAGTATTATTAGGATTGTCCATGCTACTCGTGATCCATGAAATCCTGCGTGTAAATGAGTGATTAAAGTGCATTCAAATCTGAGAAAATAATGTAACTTGCCCTCACTTCTACTTTTTTATGGGAATATTCGATTGATTTCAACCTAAATATCTACGATACAGCTCTCTCACTTCTAAAACATTTCTGTGAATCTTTTTCGGTAATAAAATTATTCCCAGAATTGTCAGAGAGTTTTTAGAAACTTGATGATAATTACTTAATCCGTAAATACAATTTATAATAGCCAATGCTATGTTAACGATGGAAAATTTGTAATAATTTAGTTCGAAAACGAATCAATAGGAGGATTCTTATTCCCCCCACTCCTTCAAATGAAACCAAACTCATTAGGTGTCAGGCGATAAACAAGTTGTCGTATTCCGCGTTGGCGTTCGACAACCAGCTCTGCTTCCTTGGCTGGTTATGGAGTAAATGGGTGGGTGTTACTTACATATATGTTCCACCTATGTATATTGTGATCGCTATTTTGATGTATAATTTGTCGGATTATGAGGTACATACGTACCAAGGGTGTTACATAATCCTACATACTCTATAATCCGACACACTTGATAAAACGACATGGTTTTGTCGGATCGGCCAAACCTTTGTCGGATTACCGCGAGTCTACTATATAATAATTAGTTAGAATAACAGCCCATTAAATATTTTAATCAATTCTTAGGATTTTCAAAACTCATCCAATTACCGAAATCAAATTTGAGTAAGTTGTAACGATTCTCCATTATTCCGAATTAATGACCTCCGTGAAATCAATTCGGGATATTACAATTTACTCCATATTAATTCCAATACCTTTCGCAAAAGGAACAAATTATATTAAAACTTTTAACACAACCATATTTTGTCAGGTTTTATTATTTTCATGTATGCGAATAATGTGTTTTAATTAATTACAAGATTTTATTTAACTTGCAATATACACTTGTATTTTAGTATGTAAGTATATTTGTTTGTTACGGGTCAAATCTTGTAGGCTTAATTAGACCCACTTTCTCTTACACTCCGAAGCGGAAATTTTGAATTAAGTTTTCATCCTAATGACAGTGTATTTTTATGACAAGCATGACCTGATACTACGTTCATGATTGGCTCCAGGCAAGGGAACTCCTCAACGGTTAACAATACAGTTATGAAATTTTGTGTGTTTCTTTATATTAGGGATATTTATATATATTATATTTTAATGAACCTTGTTTTTAATATGCTTTTAGAAGAGCAGTTGTTTAGCCGTTTCGGAGGCTTTCATGTGTAAAAATGTCTAATCTTTGTTAACCACTAACAGAGGAGTTCCTCTTTCAATCCGCACTGGTGCAGCGTGGTGGATTGAGTTGAGATTCGGTTGAGTTTAAGCCAAATTCATATGTTAAAGCCAAATACATACTACACTACATGCTACAAAATAATGTAATTTTTTATTGCGCATTTCTTGTTTATAATTAGGTTGGTTCAAGATTATCTCAGAGTTACCGCAGTCTAGTTTACTCTGACTGAAATTCGTTCTTGATAAATCACAAATACTATGTTCATATTTTTATAGGTACAGTTTTTTAATATAAAAGTACTTTGACCATTTTATTAAATTGGTTTTGCGGTCGGACTCCGCTCTCCGTTACAGTCTTTTACACAGAAGAATAAAGCTTTTAAGATTTGTATTTTAATACATTTTGAAGCGTTCATAGCCCGGCGACTTGTTTTGATTGTTAGCGATCGTGAAAGTTAAGCGGGCGCGGTCGGTAGGAGGATGTATGACCGCTAGTGGCAACAACTTCATGAATACTTCCGTGCTTCGGAACCACTCTCCACTCTCCACTCTGAAACAGCACTAGATTAAGTGTAAAAAATATTGTATTATCCGCAATGTATCGAGAGATTCCTACTAAAAACAAAGAAACTCCTAAGTACCTTTCTTAAAAGATAGGCCTTCGAAACACCGAACAAAGTTACATAACAGTGCGATAATGTACACTTCAGATTCCGATATCAGAAAAGTTCCTATCACGAAAACTGCCGAACATTTCCGATGATCATCGAACCCAATATCCTTATCAAGAACTCGCACTCAAAAAGTTTTTGAAATTATTTAGTGGTAGTTCGTATTGTACTTTTTAATACAACAATTCTTGTCCTGCTATATTATAAATACGAAATTTTGTGAGAACGGATGCATGTTTGTTACTTCTTCACGCAATAACGGAACTAAATACTGAACCGAACTAAATAATATTTGGCGCAGAGATAGATTATAGTCTGGGATAACACAAATTTTTATCACTGTACTTATAACGCAGGCGAAGTCGCGGGCGGAGAGTAGTATACTATAAAAAATATATATCAGTACCTATTTGTTGAAAACGGAGCAAAAACATTAAGGTTTTTTGATCAAAGAATCGCTTGCCATGAATTTACTTTGTGTACATTTTTTTGAGAATAATGAATAAAAACATGATGCCATGTATTCTTCTTAGGTGAAATAAATTACGCTACGTATTTCTAATTACTGCACACCGAAGAAGGCTCGGTCTACCGGCTACTACTCGTATGTATAATACCAGAGCTAGTCTCTACCTGCGGCTTCGCCAACGTACTACTTTAGTTAAAGTAACCTATTTATTATTCCAGAATAATGATGGCGAGAATTACACCACTCAGAGTCGTTAATGATTACTTAATAGGCTCCTAAGTACAGCCTGAATCATAATAAGAAATAAACGTTGCAAGTTTAAAAAAAGTAGTTTAAATTTCAAAAATAGATTTCGTACCTCGTCTTCTATCTATAGAAGTGTACACAACTTTGTCATGAAAAAGAGAACTGTCTTTTGACTACAGTGTTTCATATGCGTCCTTGGAGGCGCTTCTTGGACATGTTTACTTGAAGAAATATGAGTTTAAACACGAATATCGTTGGAGGCAGAGACATATTGTAATGACCTGTCTGTGGTTAAAGTTTGACCTAAATAATTTATCTTTGATTGTATTGAAGTTGCCTCATGTCATCATCATCACCTCAACCCATCACGGCCCACTATTGAACACGGGTCTCTTTTCTGAATGAGAAGGTTAAGGTGATAGCCCACCTCGCTGGCCAATTTCAGGGCAGACTTCATACACCTTTGAGTTTTGCAAACTCCCCAGCATGCACGATGTTTTCCGTCACCGTTATAGCTTTTTATTGCTTACACATTTAAGCTTCCACATTTAAATGCTTAAAACGCAAATAACTCCGAAGAGTCAGAAGTGCGCGCCCTGGAATTCGAACGTGAACCCTCCGGGTAGGAGGCCGAATTCTTAACCACTAGGCTATCACCGCATTTTTTAAACCTAGCCTAACGTACTGACATTCATACACACTGTTATATGAAATGCTTATAAGTTACGAAAATTTACCAGATATGTTATTTAATTTACATCCAAAGCATTTTATATAAAACTAGTTGCCATTGCGGCTTCGCCTACGTTGTCGGAACATTGATAAAAAGCTTTTATGTTGCAAACTATCTAATCTATCTTTGCGTCAAATTTCATCCAGATCTGTTCAGTAATTTTTGCGTGAAGGAGAAACAAACATCCATTAACCTTCATAAATTTTCGCAATTATAAAACTAGTAGATTATTCGCGTTGTGCACCCCTTCTCCATGGAAACTTTAACTGTGCCTTTCATAGTCGTTAGCGTAATTTTTATAGAAAGAGATACAAAGTTTTTGCTTCACATATTATGAGTAATATACAGATTGTATAGTGGGTTTTTTCATCTTGTACTATCTTGTAAGTGTATGACAGGCCGGTTGGTCTAGTGTTTAGCGAACCTGACTGCTACACCGAAGGTCGTGGGTTCGATTCCCACCCAGGTCAAACTTTTTTATGATGAGCAGGAATGTTTGTTCTGTGTGTCTGGGTGTAATATCTATATAAGTATATATTTAAAAGTATTTATGTATGCTTATCAGTTATCTGATCATCATAGTACAAGCTAACGCTTAGTTTGGGGTCTGTTGGCCGTGTGTGAAATAAAATGTTAATTCTTTTTAGAACGTTGGTGATCGGTAGCCATTTTATAACACGAAATATTGGGAGCCGCACGAAATTAACTTTATGAAAACTTTCAGTTCAATGATGAGTTAGTTCAAGATAGTGATTTTTTTACGTCTACAAACTTTTCCAACAAACAACTATATGCACTATTCTCATTTTTTTATGGATAAAAAAATAAGATTTGATTTTGAACGACGCTTTTGCAGTTAGGGAAAGATTCGTGTCGTGTCTCGCTGTAATAATATTTTGACTGAATCATCAACTTCTCGACTTACTTCGAATAAAATGGACGTTCTGTCAAAGCTTTAGCAACTGGTACCGTAGATACTAGTTTACACGAAATTTAAAAAACACCTTTTTAAATGCGACGCCTGTAAATCCACTCTGCCGTCATTCAGCGGCGCTGTGCAGTAATAAATGAAGTTACTTTAATTCTGATCCAAAACAGTTTTACTCTGTACACCCTAGACTTGTGACTCAATGGATTCCTCTTGAAAAACAAAAGGGGTGAATTCCCGAGCCCACCCTCTTCCCGTACCGTAATTAATGGGAAGAGTTTTTCTACCTTTTGTTAGGAAGGGCGGCTAATTGTCTCTAATTAATTGGGGAACCTCGTATTTTTAAAGCCCTTTATTCTCTTTGTGTGTACGATAAGCGACGAAGCAGTTGTCTTGCACCTTTGTAACTCTTATTTGTTAGGAAATAAAGATTAAAATGGCTCAAAAATATAATAGTTTTGCGGGAAACCTGCGTGTAGGAGGGTATACGTGTACGGTAGGCGATAGGATTTTTTTCCTTACATCTTCGTCGTCCTTATTTCTTTTGAGTTAAGGGTGAAAATGGCTTATATTCTCGATGGATAGGTGAAGATCTGAGTGGCGGAGGATAGCTTCCGACCCAAAGTCGCAGGCTCGATTGTGATTTGGGTTGGTGTAATTGGTCCATTATCGTTTGTTCCAGTGTTTGTTCGAAGCGGAACATCCGTGTTGGTTCATAAACGATTTGTGCTGTTGTTTGATGCCAATTATTATCAACAACCTATGTATATTATTACCTCGACATTTTAACTTAACATGTAAACGTGCAATATCATCTTTTCCTTATGAGCATGACATGAGAAAATTAGAAGTATACTTAAAATGATTATAAAAAATAGAAGCATGTAAAAAGAAGAAGAGCGGTCACTTGCACTGGCAATATTAGGAACAATGTTTTAACAGTACACTGGTTTAAACATGTTAAATAACGGATTTTATTACTTTCTATCTAGCTACAAAATTGCTTGAAGTCTTCTATCAGTCATTCAACAGTCAGCTTCAAATAAGACCAATACATACAAAATATACATATGTATATTCCATTATTATTTTAAAGCGATTTCAAGAAATGGAAAGAGGACAAGTGAATGGTCCTCCGTTCACCTGTGAAATATTTGTTTATATTCTTGATAAATATCTGTTTTAGCTCATAACTTTTATTGGATGCAACGACTTTGATGATTCTTGTAACATTCGAAAGCTGGCGTCATCTAGCCCCATTAGCCCCAGTAGCGGTAGTTTTTGAGTTTTCCCTAATAATGCGTATTTAATTGATTTCGAGTACATTGATGATGTTATTTTATTAATTGTCGATGTTATTTGAAGTTCGTTGTTTATAAATTATTTATGTTAATGCGCAATATCTTCGTAAGCCATAAAAGATCCAGGCTCTGACATGACGTTGGACTAAAAGGTGTGAATTAATTTAAATTGATGTAACTCACAGTTTAAATGAATTATATTGGTGAATTCTTAAGTTTTGATGTGTTAATTTATTATAATTAATACGTTATCGTGCTGGGTAGACCCAGTTGTAGTACTGTTTCGAGATTTAATTAAAAAAATAGGAATACTGTTAACGGATTTTTACAATAATTTTCGTATGAATAAATGTATTGACAGAGACTAACGTGTTGCGTGTAATCTATAATAGAGCTTTAAAATGATTAAAAGTTAACTTTTAGTTTTTTTTGCAAAGTAACAGTTTGAAAATTATAAAAAATATATTGCAGTCGCTGTATTGTTTCACACAGATCACAAAGTGTATGTACCAGTACTCTAGTACCAAACTAATCAATGAAGTTCAACTAGAACTAAAAAGAAATACCCCTTGTTTATATCAACCATTCAGTTTAATTGTGTTTTCCAGAAACCTAAATCAAGATTCTTTGATCCAAAAATCCATAATTTCCAACTTTCATTAAGATGCATGAGGTGTTTCTACTAGATTTTAATATGACGATCTCAGCTTTAATATGATGTGAACCATTTAACATGCAGTAAGGAATAATCTACTTTAAAAGTTTAGTATATTTTATTACGTTAACACGTTTCAACTGGTTTTTCTGTTCCATGTTTAAATGTATGCTTATTAATGGATGCATGTATGTTTATGTATTTTGATATAAATTTTGCATGGTTCCCATTTTATCGATATTCGATAACAACTATTTCTGTTTATGATCGTGCATCACTAGAGACCTCTTGCAAAGCATTGTATTGATTTTGGCTCTATTTTTATTCGGTCCAAGTTTAGCCGTGTCGCCACAGAGTTGGAATGTCATAATATTTTCCGCTTTACCTTATTCCCCGACGACTGTAAAGTAATCGGAAAACATTCGAATGGAGAAAATTATACCGAAAGCTAACAGGCAAAGTGACTAAGCGACATTTACTAAATTCTAAAGTTCGAATATTTAGAAAAAAATTTGATTGGCTTGCTAATCCTACTTGCCTTGGTTTGCACCAGGACTCAGTCAGTTCTTCCTGGCGGACGGTCTTTTGGTGTTTCTGACATGAATGGGTATGAGTGACTATTTACCATCATGTGGCTTGTCTGCTCGTTTGTCGGCTATTGCCATAAATTACCATCAGCCTTATTTGAACCCATTTGAGTTTACTACATTCACCATCGAACCCGAACCACTCGATGGTTCCTACAAATTTTTATAGTTTAGCTACCTGCGTTTCTCGTAAAGGGACGATAAGTGATCGTCTCACTATAAAGAAGGGCGTAAGTCTTTTTACATTTTACATTCGATACACTTCTTTATGGTTAGGGGGATAAGAGTTATGGTTTTAGGAGCTTTTATAGGCTTGCGGGGCAGCTCTTTATAGGTTGTCGAGTGTTGCTGTCGTGAATAATATTGGTATTTTAAAGGGAGAATTTCGTGTCACGTTTTCCTTTTAAATTGTCTCTCTTGTAAGTATTGTTCCGGAATTCTTTTTGGTGAATATCAAACCTTATAAAGTATAATGGTACTTCCATGACATTTTCTTGTATAGATGTAAATATAAGGGGAGTGAATATGATCTCTCAGATATACTTATACGTCGGAAATATCATTTAACGATATGAACTTACATAATATATCAATAGAATGTAACATCAAATATATTGCCCCATCGAATAATGTTTCTGGCACATCAATAGAACAAATAAAATATATTGAAAATCGTACCAGTTCGTCCACAGGAAACTATTATCAGAATTAATTCCTTATTCATATATTTTTTTTATAAATAATCTATGACAAGGGCAATTTTATTCGTACTTATTTGGCAATCGGTCAGAAATCGCGGATTAGAACCTGTCCTTGCCCGATTACAATTAAAGTGCTTCACATAATTTTAACAAACTTTTACCGTTTTAATATTAATTAGGAATTAATATATCTATTTAAATAACCCTTTTATATTTCATCACTGGCAACACCGAGTCTTAATTGTAGCCAATGCCATTTAAATTTCATGGTCTTTACGAGATAAAAACTGTAGAGAAGTTTTTTACACGTTTTTTGTTTGTACGTTTTTTGTAACAGACTCGATTAACGAATAATTGTTTTAATTGCCCGATTTATTGAGAAAAAAAATAATTTTATGGATGTTGGAACACGTTAGATAGAGATGTTTCTTAAACATGCATTAACATACCTCACTCATACTTTGTTGATGTTTTTTCTGACGCCGAAGTGGTCGCGGCATACAATCTTCACATCATTTTATTATGATAATAAAAGTGTAATGTGCGGTGTCTGTACGTTAAATATTTTTGATACTGTAATATCGTGTTTATTCTTATTATCCTTGCTAATATTTAAAATGTGAAAGTAACTCTATCTGTTTGTCAGTTACTTTTTCATGCCTATAGTTTTGAAAGTACTGAACCGATTTTGATAAAACTTGGTACAGAAGTAGAATAAAACTTTACGAAAACATAGGTTAGTATTTATTTAAGGCTTGAAAGAGTTAAAAAAAGGGTATGAAGGTATATTGTAGTTGTAAGCATAACACTTTGATATTTAATCCCTAGACTTGGTGTTAACTGCGGTGAAGCGGCCCGTTCCTCCTTGGTATGGTGGTTGAGATGGTGTACAAGGACGTAATCATGAGAAAATTATTTTAAAATATATATTATGTACGTTAACAGTTCACTGACAATATGTTGAATAATTTGGGATCAGATGCGTCAGTCGTTACAACATATATTGTTTTATTCCAATGCCATGATCAATTTAAGTATAACTTTAAAACCATAACTTAACTTTATAAATTATAACAAGAATTGCTGGCAGAGTGGATTCGATTCCAGAATGTGTACATAGTTTACTTTATGTAAACTCTATGTTATATATATGTAGGTTAGGTAACTATATGTATGTGCTACATTACTACCAATTATATATTGAATTGTAGAGGTTTTATGTTTGTTAAAGGAATTCGACACGAAAGTTTCGTTTTCGCGTTTTAAAAGCAAATTCACGATCTGTTTCTTACTCTACCAGTGTTGCTGCGACTTGCACATGCAACTCGAAATATCGGTATAACAATAAGCAGATCGTGAGTACCTGTTTGCATTTAAAATGCTTAATACGGGATTTAATCTCGGGATATGTTGAATAGCACAATGGACATACGTTCTGTTAACGGATCGCTATAGTCCGTACGTTCGATGTTTAGGCACAATAAGAAAACTATAAGAGCGGCGGTAAGTAGTATTTTATTGTCGATTTTATGAGCTCGTTAAATGTTTAGTCGCTGCGATAGGAAGGTTGTTGCCGGATTGTTTATATCGACATATATACAGCCTTCTGTTTTATATACACTTATTATTATACTAGTTTTAGGACAAGTTATGTTCCAAACATATTACAGTAAATATTAATTTTAAAAAAATTGTATACTGGGTGAGTTTCGATAAAGTTCACGAAAAAATTTTAAAGGAAAAAACATTTTTGGCAACGAAAACTTTTAATGACTAGTTTCCGTTTGCGGTTTCGCCCGCGTGGTACCAATGTTGATAAAAAATAGTCTACATATGTCACTCTCCAGACCATCAACTATTTCCACATAAAAAAAACACGTCAATCCGTCGCTTCTTTGCGAAGTAAAAGACGGAAAACATACAGTCAGAAAAACACACTTTCACATTGATAACATTAGTATGGATTTACGTACAAGCAACATATAAAATAATATATTTTAAGTATATAATAGAAGCTAACAGCTCATTCAATGATAATCAAGAACGGGCGGCGTTAGTCCTCAGTACGGAATTGCTCAGACGTTATCACTACCGGCCCCTGCTCCGTGCATTCTCTTGCCGACCGCCCGCAGCTGCTGTAACTGCCTCCGTCACTTAACATCAGCTTGTAAGCGCTTCCTAATCTATCAATATAAGTCATTATCCTTCCTAATGTAATAAATGCGAAAGTGACAGTTTTTTACCTACAGTACTGAACCGATTTTGATGAAAATGAGTAGTGCTATATACTTTTTGTTCCGAGTAAAGGATATAATAAAAGTTTGTACAGAATTTTGTCATTGTCGAATACTTACAAAATTATTTATACACTTGCTAACAATAAAGATATATTTGTTCTAGCGGTTTTGAAATTTTGACCTGTGGGGAGGTACTTCGCGTAGACGTAGAAGAACTTGGTCAGTTTGCTACGCCGTAGCAGAGTGCTACGCGCGATGTGCTACTATACGTGAAGGAAAATATTATATAGTATATGAAAAAATACATATATTAACGATTATTTCGGCGCGATTCGATTATATGTTCAAAGATTTTTTTATAAACCAGTGACTACACGTCGTTTTAATTAGTAAATTACAAGGCTCCTTATATGAGATACTTTAAAAAACCTGACAGGCCGATTGGTCTTGTGGTTAGTGAACCGAAGGTCGTGGGTTGAACTCCCACCCAGGTCAAGCTTTTCTGTGATGAGCAGAATTGTTTGTTCTGTGTCTGGGTGTAAATAAAAATATTTGTGTAAGTATCTATTTAAAAATATATATGTATGTTTATCAGTTGTCTGATCACCGTAGTACAAGCTAACGCTTAGTTTGTGGTTAGATGGCCGATGTCCAAAGATATTTATTTATGTATTACAATAACATATTAAAATAGATATATTTTTCGAATTGTATTTTGTTATTTTATTTACTTGTTTAGTTGAGATTAAAACCATTGCAATTACATTCTATCACCACCCAAAAATATTTTGATATTCAAATTAAGCGGAAGCATTGTACTGGAAATCTTAGTGAAAAATTCCAAAGTAAATACTGGCCAATGAACAGCATACGAGACACGTTCAACAGATGCGGGTGTACTTAATGCGAGGCTAGTGGCAGCCCGCCTGCATGGGATGTTCCTTCAGCTTCGGTGTAGCCGGCGGATAACAGAAGATAATGGGATTAAAATACACATACTAATATTATAAATGTGAAAGATGTTATTATGTACGATGCTTGAAAGACACGTCTCAGCGGACAGGACGACGGACCGACATGTCGACGTGTCTTTTATGTGGAAATAATTGATTTATTAACATTGGTGCGTACCATAAGACCTGCGTGG
>DWJZ01004920.1:0-14740 GCA_018249125.1 Asbolis capucinus
TAATTTTTGATGGTAAACTAATACAAGCATATTCAAGTTTGCTTTTAATTCTATATTCAATTATTAGTATAGAAATATATATTTTTTATATACTTTTGTAATCGTAACATACAGAATCGTTTCAGCCTTCAGATGAAGGATCACTGGTACAGTAAATAATTTTTTTCATAATAAAGCATGTTTTTGTGGTTTTATAAAAAAATACGTAATCTGTAGATGTTGAAAAAAATCTGCGTACCTGTAAATTATGTAGTCTGCTTTTATACATATAAATATTTCTCTTCACTTATATTTTTTTTAGAATTTTGAACTTCTAAATAATTTTATAATCTCTTGTAAGTAATGGTTTGCAAGTTTGTATATGGTGTACTTGTTGAGAAGTTTTGCATGTTTGAAATTTTATTATGTTACCAAAGTGTACTGACTGGGTCGTTGCAATGTATTAAATTTAGATGTTTAAAATCGATCTAATGTACACGTTATGCCGGCGCCAGACATTTGCTCATTTAAGTAAACACTTCTTCGAAAATTTGGGCACATCTTGTTGTATCTCACAGATATGTGTCCAAAAATTTGACCACTTCTTTGAGCTTACAGTTTTCAAATAATCTTCACAAAGATGGACTGGACTTCGCACAAGTGTGGCAGGCACATAAATATTTGCCCTTCAATCCTTTTGACATGTGCTAGAAATCCAACACGGAACGGCAAAGCGCACTTCCACGTTAAAACATGTGACAGTAGAATCGATTGCCCGTGCTATACATGTGAACACTTATTTGGTCACATATTTGAACACATGTTTGGCGCCGGTATAATACTAACGTTCGGAAACAATATGTTTACTAATTTCATTGTATTGACTTATTTGTCTGTTCTATTAAAAATGTTATGTACCTGTCTAAACTATGTGGCTAGTCTTCTTAGTTGCTAATCCCAATTTTGTATTTAACGCCTTAAGATTTTTTTGTAGTTATTTAAATTGTTTGCGTGTGCGTACGTGTACGTGATCGTATGCTTGTTATTCTGTGTGTGTGCTTATGAGTGTTTGTATGTATGTGTATTTTTATTTAGTTGTATATAGCTAGCCAAGTTGTCTGCTTACATTTTGCGCGTGAAGTTCTCTAATGTATAAATTTGATTTTCCCTTTTCTTATAATAATAGCAATTTGTTTGACAGACTTCGAGGCGAAGAAGAGGTCTCCTGAAGAACAAGCCGACTGTCGTGAAAGGGAAGAAGATAGCGCGCCTCGAGTGACAGGGCGCGGTAGAATCTGACGTTCCATATCGGTGGTAATATTGCAATGTTCATCATACTTTGTTTGTTTATTTATCTTAAACCATGTTCGACAGCCTGCTCCACAGATAATAAAATAATGTAATGGTCATATCAACCTGACTTTATAAAAAAAAATTAAAAAGTCGAGATTTTTTTAGTTTTAACTTATTTTTATTCTCTACCGTAATGTTATTAACATGTGTGTATTGGCTTTCAATAATAAATGGTTTAATCCGGACATCTAAAATATTTGATCCGATGAAATGCATATGAAGGATTTATAGTCAAGATATTTACATTTTGCCACAGTCCTCACTGCAGCTCATGTTGCTATGATAGGGTACTCACTATGCCGATAATTACAGATACATTATACCTCCATGATTTGTTTTAAAAGAACTTGTTACAATTTTCATCTGTGACTAGTAACAATTGGTAGATCTATGTTTTGCGTTGCATGATATATACCTATTTTAAATTGTTGGTGTGTGAGATAAATCGTTATACAGTTTGGCAATAAAAGGTATATCGTTACTAGTACAACACCGCGAATGTGCAATCTTATAACGTTACACGAGGCTTACAGAAAACTTCGCATTTTTCGTTTTAAATACCAATAAAACGGCTTTTCAAGTATTTCAACATTTATCTATTTTTTTTTACACATAATATAATTACTGAAAGCGAAAAGATGCCCTTTTTATTCACTGAAATATATCAAATAGGCGTTGACTTGAAAACCGATGAAACAAAATAATCGCGGTGTTGTAATATTTGCGACGGTATAGCATCGACGCTAGTACCTTCTGACCTTCAATATGCTGATGAGGTCCATCCATATGAGTATCCGGTACGACAGAGACGTGGAAAGGATCGAGCAAATTAAACAAAAATCCTAAATTTAAAAATACATTAGTCAATTTATAAAATATTAGCAGGAAATATTAGAAGAGGGGCTCCTTTGACGAATTCCCTGGCCTTATACCATATAGTCCTTTGACGAATTCCCTGGCCTTATACCATATAGATACGTCACTACTGAGCCTAATGTCTGTGATCTTACATATCAATTACAAAATGAATTGGTGTCCGGTTAAATCATTTTATAAGTTTTTTGCTATATGGACTGTTCTGTTAGAATATCAATGAACATTTACTGCATACATTAAATGAGGATTAAAGTTGAAAAATAAAATATAACGTCATGATTGAATTGGTAATTTCACTTTTATTGGTATTTCTGATAATTAACGTTACAAAAAAGTAATCTGGCCATCATCAGTAATTTTAAATTTATTTGTATATCGGTTTCGTAACAAATTCATAATAATTACCACACACGATTTGCGAAACAATATGTTCTATTTGAAAGGGTTGTAATCTTTTAGGGACTTGAAATAGTGAAGCGGAATAGACGAGTGGACTGATAGTATCCATTCCTAGACTTCTTGCTATATTAAGTACCTAGTATAAGTTCTGACCATAGTGCCTCTATAATATGCACAGTTAAAGTAAAATCTATTATGGTTGTAAATACAGACTAATATAGTTTACCCACACAACCAACAGGTTCCTCTTAAACGTTAGGTTTAAATTATAAGTTAACTGCATAGGCATGTTAGTCTGTTGGGAGTTCCTTGTGGTTATCATCACAATATTTTTAATACTAGCGTGCTAGATTTACTGGTATCGAGGTTGTGGTTGTAAATGTTAGGAGGATTTTCTTTTAAATGTTACCAGGAGACAGGAAACTATAAATTATAGATCGATCGTAATATTCCAACGATGACGTAACCTTTTAGACGTTTCATGTCAGTAACATTCCAGTCTGGTGTGGTTGCCCATGGGTGGCAGTGATCACTTTCCGTCTGATGACCCGTCTGCTTGTTTGCCTGCTTACCACATATAAAATACCACCGTGATATTCAAAGTGCGAACGTAACTGAAATAATGCACCGTGATTGGCTGATTCAAAATTGCGTGCACAACGTGCGTGCACGTCACAACTTATGGTCGGTACAACACACATGGTGTCTAATATGAGATTTATTGGTCTAATGTATAGCCAAATATTCGCTTTACGCGCAAGGTCTAGTAGGTTATGTAGTCGGTGTAATATTCCCTCTCACTCACACACAAAGAAGGCGTTGCGAGGAAATGAAACAACTATATTATCATTATTTTTATCTGCTTGTACTTTTCTCGAATATATTTAGTGTATTTTATAACTACAACTACCAATTTTGCTTTTGTTTTTACATTGAAGCGTTTTCATTATAGATGTTTTATTGATAGCTATTTGTCATTCGTTATCTCAATTTCTCATTTTAATACCTTTTTAACAGATATTAAATAATGTTTGAGTTTATGATTTCTGTCTATGGTACTACACGATGAATCTTAGTTGAGTTACTAACAATATCTACTCAGTTATAATCGTGGAAAATTCACGTTATTCATAAAAGTATTTTAATAAAAATAAAAAATTTGATACTTTTAAAGTAACTCAAGTAATACTAACTAACATAAGTTAGTAAGTGGTAACATTTAAAATATATTTTTATTTAAGTATATTTTATTTTACCTACACAATAAGTAATAGCAAAAGATTGGAGTTGTAAATCACGGTGTAAACTCTTTATAATGTTATCCTTTACAGCGATAAACTTCCTATAAAGTAGAAGTGAGTACAACTTGGTTACGTTTAAACCCACATATTGTTCATCCACTCCATTCAACTCCATACATATTACTCTCTATAACGATAGAAAATGCTCAGTCCCTTGAGTTTCGTTATAAAGAGTTTACGCTGTAAGTATGTATTAATTACAAAAAAGTGTTTTTTTAATGAATTTGTTATGAAGTTTTTACAATAAAAGTATGTTAACATTGTACGTTAGTTATTTTATAACATTGCACTATTACCATTGTACTATTATGGATTATCGACTGACTTTTCAGTTGTAGGAAGTCCATTAGATAAATGTGTTTCTTAATGTTGGACAGTTGTGTTACCATTGGTTTCGACATATTGGTCGGTGTAGGTAACATGGCTAATATTGATTGTGTCATTTGAATTTTGTGTTTAAAAAAAAAACGAGTTTACAGTTGAGTGATTTAAAAAAAATAAAAAAATTTAAACAATAGAGAAATTATTCTTTACATCTTGAATGAAAAAATATATCATTTGAAATATATGTTTTTAGGCTAATATCGTCGCGGATACTAAACATTTTAATGCAAACGGGTACTCGCGATCTGTTTATTTTTTTATCGATATTTCGACCCAGTTGCTTGGGTCATCGTCACGGCAAGACTATTCTGAAATATCGATTTACTTTTATCGTGTGAATTATCTGATACTTAAATCTGTTAGCAGAGTCAATAATTGAAGTAGGTGAATCATGTTCTTTATGTAAAGTTCTTTTCATATAACTTTGTTACATAGTAATGTTGAATGAATTTGACTATTTTCTTAATTTTTTTGTTTCGAATATCTGTTATACTGTATTAACCTGCTTTATTAAAAAAACCTTAAAAATATTAAAGTTGTATTAGAAAAATATTCCCGGTTGTTAACTTTATATCAACACAGGACACTTGAAAGAAAAATAATACAATAAGAAAAGTAATGGAATAGGAATTAAATAAATTAAGTCGACTTCAAAAAACGGAATATTATGAAACAATTAAATCAAGTATCGCCATTATTTCTTGTGTACAATGCACTCAAACCGAGTGGTAGTTCAGTTAATATGACCATGTTACCTGCTCGGCTCACTGAAATTTTGAATAATGAATGAAGAGGGTATCATATTTGTAATCGCTACGTCCATTTGTAAATTAATTGAGTAGTTTTAATATAGTTTTGTCATTGTGACGTTTTTAATTTCACTAGATATTTGAGGTTGCCAGATATTACTGTTTTGATTTTATTATTAACCCGTCTTGCTTCGCTTTCGGATAAGGTGTTTAATTTTATACATAGTAACAAGCTTACACGTTTTTATTCTGATGATTTATGTTTTTTTTTGCTTATTTTATTATTTTTAACTATTTTTGTCGTGCAAAAAAAATCCGTAATAATTTCAGCAAAAACGTTAAATTAACTTTTTGTAATATAAAATATAATTTATCTTTAGTGACATTAATTTTTATATATGATGAGTTTTGTTCAAATTTTAAATCAGAATGGTTGATTAAAAACTTTCTCATTTAATAATTTTAAATCTATATTACGAAAAGCACAAATTACACTAACATTGGTTATAATTTTGACATTTGAGTGATTTCGATATAATTTAATAAGAAAATTCTCACGAATTTTCTATTATATAAAATATAATTTAAGCGGTATATCTTGAAAACGAATGGTAAAATGTTGAGAATATTTATATATCTATAATAATGGTTTGTTTAAAAGTAAAATAAAATATATTTTTTAAAAGTAAATAAAATTTGTGGTTTGAACTACTATAGTTATTTTAATTTATTTTGAATGGAGCATATATCGTAATACATTAAGCGACATAGTAAGAAACGGATGTTTTCATATAACTCAGTGACAGTGTTTGCATTTACGAATTATACTTAACTTTCGAGGCTGAATTTAGTTCATAGCAACATAAAACACATTTTAGAACATCTTTATACTACGATATCTGGCAACTTATAATTTAATACCTCGCTTCACACTTCGGTACTTACAATGAGTGATATTCATAATTTTATTGTACATTACCCCCACATATCCTGTGAGTGTGTAGTATGTAATTAATAATCAATCAATAATTCTGGGACTAATTTTTAATTGTTTAATATATAATTGTAAGCTACCAAAGTGTCGATACGTAACGAAGTTCAATACTTGTGGGAAAGATTTTCTAGAGTAAAATTTTGTCGAAATTGAGCTGAGAAAAATTTTAAAAATAATTCTTTTATCGTGGTTGCCTCAATTGTTAAGGCACTTGGTATTTTATGTGTAATAAATAAGTGTTTTTTTTTCCGTTTGGCAATTCTTAATAATAAACAAATCTACATATATACATAAACTAAAATTAATGTAGGTTCCGAGCAATGCCGACTACGTGAATGAATCCGACTTGTTCAATTCCTCAATTTCGACAAAATTTATGCTTTATCTTATGCATGTGAGTGTTTCATATAGTCCGGTGGTGCATATGTTTCATTACATCCAGCACATAGCATATACGTACTGCTCGCTCTGTAGTTTTCGTTTTAATCTCATCCAGTTTATATTTTCAGTTGACCGGTGTGATATGTAGGAGTCATCTAGTTTGTATAATCTTATATTAGGTAGGGAATTGTGTTTGAATTTTTAATTAAATAACGCTACGTTTGTATCGAATGGAAATTTGTAATAGTTTTGGACGATATCTCTTGCATTATGTTAAATGTTAGGTGTTTTTTGTTGTTGCACAGCACTATTTTGTTTTCGTATTTGTAACAGAGTTTTATCGATTGTAGAGATAACATTGTTCTATACAATGTTCTTAATAAACAGCTGAAGATACATTTTGTATTATTTATTCATATTTCCCAATAGATGATCTGGTTTAAATAGGCAAGTCTTCTAAATTTTAATATTTGTGTGGTAAAACAATTGTTTGCTACTTATTATAGTCTAGTAGTGTGCATGCAAATGCGACAGCCGTTTTCAGTGGTGCGTGTATAGTGTGACGTCACTATTTTCACAGCACTTCTGCATATGTGGGTGAAGGTTGTACAGATACATTTTAGTTTATAGCTAACAGTTATTTATTCCATTCCTGGCCTTAGGAGGGGAGAAATCAATGTGGTAATTTAAACGGTAATACCTATAATTATCCCACTACTGGACTCTGGACTCCACTGGCCATAGTCCACGCTGGCCTGGTGCGGATTGATGAACTTCACACACTACTTTTGAGAATTTTATGAAGAACTTAGGAGTACAGGTTTTTTTCACGATGTTTTCTGTCACCATAGCAAGTGATAATTAACTTCTGATACGCATACAACTTTGATAAGTGATTTTTGTTAAGTGAGCTCTTGGCGCCTACGTCGAAAACAAACTCATTTAATTTCATAATTATAGGTGTTCGCCGCGGGATCTGAACAGAGGACCACCCGTTCGAGAGACTACCGTTCAAACCAACAGGTTATCACTGTTCACCCGTACTCTGTATGCCATTAAAGAGAACGAATGATACAGACAATATTAGAATACAGATAACATAAGAGTAGAGGTAACAGTAAAATAAAAACAATTTGACAAAACCTTCACCATATATTTATTAATAAAGACAATCTAAAAGATCGCGTAAATCATTGTCTTAAAAAATTAGTTACCCTAGTAAATTTATCAATATATATATAATAGTATTATTTTATTACTTATTGTTTCAAAGATATGCGAAAGTGAAGAGTCGCCCGGCGCGGAAGGACAGATACTTTAGAGTCGATCTAGTCGTTGTTCATTACGAAACATCACATTTAATAATAATGAATCTATTATTAACAATAATAAATGTACACCGTCCGTGAAACTACCCCATGCTTAATCTAAATGTTTATTAAAATTGTATGTCCTAACGTGTCTACGCAAAGAATTGTGCTAATCTAAAAAGATGTCTACAATTTTTTATAGTATTTCATGACTTGTATTTTACAGAATTTTCAAAATCACAACACAGAGTGTAATATTTCATTATCGTGCTTCTGGCACGCGACATATCTACCGCTTATTTAGGACAACGACTGCACAGCCTATTAGACGCCACGTATTTCTGGCAAACCATCAGTTTTAATAACCTTGTATTAGATACCGATCTTATGACCTTATATTAAATTAATGACCAATAGTTGTAATGTACTATATAGCGCAATTATGAATCGATCGCGGTGCATTCATCTGATCACAGAAGAGTATCCGAAAATGAAACGCCGGTCCGGAAGGATAGCTCTTTTCACCTTTTTTCATAGCGAGCCGGAAATACCTCAGAAGGAAGCTTATTTCACAACCGGGCAAAATAATCTTTTGAACGAAAAGAAACTTTAGAGTTCCTCCACAAGTCCAAAACTTAGATGAAACTTTAATGTTCCGCGATCATTAATTCATTATAAATAACTTTAGGACCCAATTTGGGTGTACCCAGCTTCAGACATAAGGGGAGCTAAGTGGATCCAGGCAGGGAGAAAATTTATATATTTCTGGACCAACCACTACACGCCAAGGGAGGAAGCTACTCCCGGGGAGCGACTGCAATCCAAAATGATCTAAATTGGTCAAATACCTACCTCGTAGGCATGTTACCTTTAATATTTTTTATCCTTAAAGCACAGAATGAAATACATACCTCTATACTCGATGCAAATTAGATCTGGATTTTTTCCCACGTAAATTTGACAAGTTAAGGTTTTTTTTTAAATGTACCAAAGCATAAAAATAACATGAAAAATGTATAACCCATAGCCACATTTTACGAATGTAAATATACCAGAAACATATTTACAACCGTTAAAAATCTAACAGGGTTGCAAATAAAACGAAAAAATATATTCTGTCTAACACGTTGTAAAGCCCAAATAAATCAACGGGACCAGAACGGAACGTGAAAAAGTCCAAAAAATCAATTTGTTTTTCACTTATGTCGAGCTAAAGCTTGAAACAGTGCACAAAAAGTGACACGCAAACATTCGCTGTTTACAAACGTTGCGTCCAAAATGGCGGATTCATCATGGCCGATGCGTATAAATTTGGCGCGAAATCCTCTCCTGTCACAACGCATATTGTTAATTACGGACCAAACTAATGGAGCCCCAGTTTTTATAATATCGTTAAAATTCCCCGTGCTGGCAACAGGGCCATACAAGACAATTAATTTGTTTAAATATGCTGACATGCTATATAAGGAATAAATGCAAATATGTAGAAACACGGTAATTTGTCAATATTATCTTGAGAGTAATTGCCTGCATGTTTTTTGCAAGCTTAATATAGAATTTCAAAGTCATGGTGTCTCACATGACAGTTGCATTTTATGGTTGAAATATAATTGTGATGTGAAAAATTTTAAAATAATATTCTACTTTTTCGTCGCGAATAATATAGCCATGCCAAATTGAAGTTTTCTAAAGTACTATGTTCGAGGCAGCAGATGTATGGGTACAGTAACTATTCCATTATTATCATATTTGTATGTATATGCAAAAGAAGTTGCGTCTACATGCTTACTTTTTATTATGAATTTTGCGAAGGCAAATATTCTAAATGCCTCAAAGTTTTATTTTGTACATTTTCTATTAAGCTACAAATATACTAAAGTTCGATTAACGTATCTAGTAATCTGTATTTGGTAGTTTTTTCTCCATTTTCCTTTCCTACGTTGGCCTTCCATTGCTTAATATGAGCGGGTGTGTCGACTGTGCATACTCACGCTAAATTTATTTTACATTTTACTTTTGCGTTCTCTTCAACTCAATTTAATTTTATTAGAGGGCTTACGCTAGTGACTTTTATTTAAGTAATTTTCTGCTTAATTCTTTAAATACAGACCTATCTTATTTAAGATGAAAGTTTAAAATGCAATAAACTACAGTTGTAATCAATAATTTAATCCATTGAATATTCACGCACCGAATTACTACCAAGTAACTTCTTTTGTTTCTTATACCCTGGTATCCCAGGGAGGAGTTTGGGTAATACTCTTCGTTCCCAATCCTCAAAAATTAAATGAAATGATTAATTCGATTTTTAAGTAAATTTATATACAGTATTTTTTACTTCAACTTACTTATCCATTTACATTTCTCTAATAGAATGTATGTCACAAAAAGCGAATCTGAAAAAACTGTTATTGACAATGAAATAAAAAATAAATTTTGATTCAACTAGGTCGGCAAAAACCTCAACTTAATGAAAACTTCTGTCGCTATTGACTCCCTTAAAATTCGGATATTTGTTCAAATGAAAAGGTCACGCCAGAAACTTGAACGGCAAATGGAATGGAATGAAAGAAAAAGTTATTGGTCGGACTTCGTAATTGTACTAATGATCTTATTTTATTGAATAATGCCAGCGATTTCGACCAGACACTTTTCTTCAACGAATGTTTTGAAGGACTGTTTTAAGTACTGTATTATTATCTGTAACTTATTTTTACTAATTGGTAACGGCCTTCGCTTCACTTTGATAATCAAAATCCTTGTGTTCATAAATACTATCCATAACTGCTGCTCGATCTAGACTTCATGTTATCTACATAGACCTGAAGGTTCTTTTAGGTTCACTATACATTGTTAGAAGTCCAAAAAATTACAATTTACGATAAAATTTTCATTAACGTTTTAAATCAAACTACTTTAGATATCAAGCCAAGTCTTCTTTCTTCTCCTTTCATAGTTGTAACTCTCCAGATTATCGCTTCCTATATGGCTTGTCTGCTTGTTTGTTTTCCGGCAGGATACATAAAATAGATACGGGGTACAAACTAATTTCGATTCGGCTCCTAACTTCAAGCTGGGTAGAAAAAGAAAACGAAATACAGCTCCATGATTACTCCCTATCACGTAATAACCATATATTCCCTGTTTACTCGGCATCCAATAAGAATTATTCTGTTTGAACTCCGCTTTCAACTGCACGATTAAGAAATACTTTCCGTGATACTAGGAGAACTTAACCGGATTTCATACGAGTAAAAGGAGCAATGCTTTTGACTCCTATTGTTAAATATTTTCAAGTACATTCTTGTTCTAAAAGACTGATTGTTGTCTACTTGAGAGCTTCAGTAAACAAACAGAATTGAAGTGATTGTAAAGTTATATTAATATGAATTAAATCAGTTTGGACGGTATCCCAAACAAATCTTAACCTCATAATTAACTATTCTTTCGTGGGGTACTTTAACCACTCGCGGTCCTTTAATATGTGTCATTTACATAACAGCAGGCGTTTGTAAATTGACGACGCCGTATGTAAAAGGCGCATTGGCATAATTACGGGGAAGATTAATGATAATTCAGACAAGAAACCAAGAGAAGGAACCAATGTACCCGAATCAGAATGTCAATAAATTGCCAGTCAAACTGATCAATACACATCAATGATGCTCTGACATTGATTGGATGAATATATCACAGCATCAAACAACATGAGAACTTTTTCTTGAAGAATCTTGATAAACAATGATAGATCAGTCAACGTGACATATTTAATTAAAAATTTTCCAGAGAGCCATTTCCTCGAAAATAGTTTTTAAGTTCAAACTCCACAAAGTTAAAACAATAATGTCAGGAACAGAAAGATCCGCCAAATTTAATTAAATGTCTCTAAGCTAAGAGATTATAATTTTGTTATAAAACAAGTACCTTGTTCCTATTATATTAATATCTGTTGCATGGCTTTCTATTTCTTCATTATTATTCGACGTGGTTGGTTGTAATAGGTATAATTTATATTATTTTTTTTTGTTTTATTAGTTGTCTTTTAAATTGAAACAAATGTTACCTTATACTAATACTGTGACGAAAGGTAATGTAATCTGAAAGGTTTGTTTTTAATTCCGGTATTGTTACAACGGAAACTTGTCAAAGTTAAAGTCAAACTTGTCAAGGAAATTTTCATAGTGACAGAAAACATTCACTTGCACATTCGCTTTTTAATATCTAAATTCAACTGTGTTACATTCGATCGCCATTATTCTTGACAATTATTGCCTACCCACCCAAATTTCTTTAAAACCTACCCACATTATCACTGCAAAATATAATGCATTGTTGCCAAAACAAAATTAATTATAATATCGTTACTTCTAACAATAGATGCAGATCTCGCTTCGATCCTGAGTGATCAAGCCAGTTATTTAACAGCTCGAGATCGAAAGGAAGATGGGTAACTAATAACAGCAAAGATTTCGTGCCTCTGAGGGCACGTAAACGATGGTAAGTGGCGATGATGTCTAAGGCATCGGGCGCACCAGCTTAGTAAATGCCTATTCACTCTTGTTTTGCAAACTCCTACATCATACGTGGGCGGGAACACCAACGCAGGCAGCTTACTCCAATCCTTGGCGGTGCGTGTAATAAATTGTAATGGCATACTCTTTAGGTCTTCTCAGTAATAAGAAGAGAGAGACCTGTGGCTCAAAATTTAACTTAATATAACGCAGTTCATTCGTGTATTGAAAATACATGAAATAAACGATTTGACTTTGACATAAATCTTCAAAACATACTCGAGCCAGAGGACGTGGGCTATTCAGGATTCCTACGGACAGTGGCATAACTATACCATCAAAGGCCCGTAGCAAATTCATTGGATGGGTCCCCGAGAAAAGTTATCACAGCAATTTCATTTTAAATAAATCACTGAGATAATTTGTCAAGAGTAATGTTGAGTCCCATTTTATTTCAATATCAAATTTTCGAAAGTTGTGTTGTTTATAACAAAGTAATTTTACTCTTGAACTAATTTTAAGTACTTAAATAAAGTTTAAAAGAAGACAGCGGGTATCCGCTGGATTCAGAAGGCTCAGGACCGGTCAGAGTGACGTAAATTGGGGGAGGCCTATGTCCAAAAGTGGACTTTGAAAGGCTAATGGATCGATATTAAATTTATATATTTTACGAAATTTTGTAAAAATTTTGGTCGTTTCTGAGCTCGTAGTCTATCGGGCTGGGGGCTCCCGTCAGGCCGGGGCCGATGCATTTTGCCAGTGATGCGAACCTGATCAACTTTGCCAGCGATGTTGATTGTTATAGCACTACCTAACCACTGAATCTCCAGGCCGACTCCACATATAAAGAACTTCGAGATCATATGTGAATATACCCGTGCCTCTTGAGTGAAAAGTAGTTTTGTTATTAATTTAACTCATAAATGCCCCACTACTGGGCTCGGGTCTCCACTCACAATGTGAGTGGGACAGACATCACACACCATTCAGAACTTTATGAGGAGCTCTCAGGAATGCAGGTTGTCTCACGATGTTTTTCTTCACCGAAATTTTTAATTTAATTAAATTATTAATATGCACAAACATATCTTTTGAAAATGACAGGTGTGTCGTAGCGTTCGCAACCTCCCGTTTGAAAGACGAACGTTCAATAAAAACTTGTGAGTAAAAATAAGAAAGATGTTTAATTAGAAATGTGCGCAATTTTTAAACCCTGAACTTCCCGTTTGAGACCAACATTTAAAACGGTGTCTCCCAACGTGGGGCGCACACCTCACAGGGGGGGTATTTAATAGTTAGGGGGAAGGGCAATTCAAAAATTTACTCGACATGACTTAACCCTCCTGCTGCGGGCCATTTAAATGCAATGCTTAGTATAGGGGCACAATTTAACAAATTTTGAAATTTTACTTACTGTTTTGATAACAGTTTCATAATGATTACTAAAACCTGTAATTTATGTCTCTTAAGTGAACAAATATTTTTTCATTGTTAAAATTTTGTATATTATGTATAAATGTATGTATAAATGTATAAAATTATGTATAATAAAATTATATATAAAAATTTTAGAAATGTTAAAGATGGGGTATGACACAAAAAAGGTTGAGAAACACTCCTTTAGACTATCACTAGTGCAAACTTATACTAACTTATTTACATAAAACTCACAGATGAATCAGGAAAGTAAACTCACCTTCCAAAATGAGGCAACTTATGACACCTCACAGTTTATGAAGCTACTTCCAATGTAAGTAAAGCAATCCAATTTCACACGACGCTGGATACGAACGAGTGTAATTTCCTACGAGATTTAAACTCTTGTTAAATGAACGAACTCTCGTTACTGGGGATATGATAGACGGGCGCGATGATGGCTTTGGACCCGCAAGTATATTTACATGGACGTCAGCATGTTCAATTTTGTTTTCTTTTACTTGCTGAAAAACATCTTTATAGCTACCGTCTAATATTATTCTACCCTACTAATATTATAAGTGCGAAAGTAACTCTGTCTATGTTTATAGCTACCGTCTGTATAATCCTTACTAATATTATAAATGCGAAAGTAACTGTGTCTGTCTGTTACGCTTTCACGCCTAAACTACTAAACCAATTTGATGAAATTTGGTACAGACATAGAGTTGACTCAAGAAGTTCTTTAAAACTATGTCATTTATACGCTAGCAATTCACATATGGCATATGGCATTTTGACCACCATCCACCACCACCACCATGCGGACGAAGTCACGGGCAAAATATTATAACGGGGAAAGATTTGATTGTTTGTTTATTTGAATTGAATAGGCTCCGAAACTACTGGACTGATTTAAAAATTCTTTTACCATTAGAATCCTACATTATCCATGATGAATGTAGGTAATATTTAATACGAGAAAAAAATAGGGATCCGCGTGAAAATTTCGACAATGTAACCCTACGTGTGAAAAAGATACCAAAAAAAACATTATATCACATATGCTGCAGAAATGATTTATATT
>DWJZ01004921.1:0-14739 GCA_018249125.1 Asbolis capucinus
CCGCCCTACTACTAGTGTTATATTAGACGATATAAATTCTGTAACGAAGAAAATTATTTCAGTAATTTGTGTTGTTGATTTCTGTATGGAATAAATGGGTATTTACTAAATTGGTAAGTACATTATTTTTTTATTTGATTTGTTATTATTAAAAATATGTTGTCTTTATTTTCAGAGGGTTCATCCACCTGGGTGCAGGTCTCGCTGTAGGTTTCTCGGGTCTGGCGGCCGGGTTCGCCATAGGCATCGTGGGTGATGCCGGCGTGCGTGGTACCGCTCAACAGCCGAGGTTATTCGTCGGAATGATTCTTATCCTCATTTTCGCCGAAGTATTGGGTCTATACGGCCTCATCGTCGCCATCTACTTGTACACGAAACAGTAAAGCTGCCCGCACACTCCCGTCGCCCGTGCCCCGGAGCTCTATGCCACGAATCTATATCTGCTCATGTCGATATCGCGCACAGGGGACGTCTTCGCCGGTAGCGGTCCCGCATAGCGCCCCGAGGCACCCCGCTGTATACTGTATAGTGTCTTGTTGTATCGTATCCCAACTGTTTGTTAATCGCCATCTCCGGCCCGACGCCGCCAAGATGCTGCGGTGGCGCCGAGCCCCGAGACACGCGACCTGTATAAATAATTTTTTATCTTCGATTTTATAAGTAGCCAACAGAATCCCAATCATGTTCCGAATGACGCTACCGTGCGATGACGAGTTATATTTATTTTTATTTCTAATTTATTTTGAAACGCTGGCTGATATTTTTATTCGTTTTTCGGTGACGGAGTTATTCACCAACATATCAATTGTTTGCGCGTTCGACACCCCTCGCGATCGAAGTTAACATCTGACGATATCAATTTAGATTATTTTAGCGTTAAGGCGAAACTAATGTACAGTTAGAGAGTAGAAATTTAAGTCCAAACAAGTTGTCTTAAATAATTTATGAACAGTGGAACCCCCTGGGTACTGTGTACCGGTCTCTATAGCCGAGAGTGAGGTGAACCTGGCTTGAAGTATACATGTTATTGCAGCTTTCAGTGTGTATAGTGGGTGTACTTATCCTTACTAGTTGTGCAGCTGCCTGTACTGTACTACGCGGTCTCAAGTGACACTGAGAACATTTCCAAAGCGAGTCACAAACAATGTATTGCCAGGGATCAGTTAATAAACATGATTTGTACATTCCATATTATTTTGTTTCTACTTGTTTTGTGTGTTTTATTTTCCTTTTTGGGTCTCCATATGAGCGATCAATATTACTTTAAATATTTAAATATACTTATAGTATTAGCAAGGCAGACGCTTCATGACATACTGCACTTGTCATATTATATCAAATTAACTATGAATATAATAATATATACTACATTTCTGACGACTTACTATGTGAAATATATTTCAAAGTATTTTTATTATGTATACCTCATAGTCGAAATGATGTTTGAATGATTATAAATTGGTAAGTAAATACAAATAGATAAATTGTATTTTATTTTAGGTTTCATGTTAGAGAATGTTATAATCTTTGGTGTTATTGAATGAATTGTGTTAATAAAATATTTTGAAAAGTACTGTAAATTATGAATCGAGTGTTTCAATCAGTTATATCCAGATTTTTTTCTCATTATAATAGAACAAAATTATTTGAGGTTACAAATACAAAAGCTGGTTTTGGTATTATTTCGACTTCGGTGAGCATTACTTGACGAACTTTTGATTGTTCTTGGCGTATTTTTAGTCTATATAATGGGACAACCTCAGGATAAACGATCCCGAAAAACAGTCTACTGATGGGATAACAGGTTAAAGTAAGATGCCACTTTTAGAACCATTGCTATGACAAATCCCAACAACCCCTAGTGCAACATTTCCCGGAATGATGCCTGAAATAAATGAGTAGCAATATTTCGTATATGAAACGAGGCTGGGTGGCTTACTGCTATAAGTTCAAAAGCTAATTCGAAATTATTTACATAATTTAGATTTTTTCAATGCACTTATGAACGTATTTTTTTGGAATAACCACAAGATTATTAAAAGCTTGTAAAAAGATTATCAATTAATCGGACAGATTATCAAAAACTACTGGTTGAAGTAGAAATAGGCTGACAAATTAGACTAGCATTCTTACAGTACAGTGTTATTTAAAATCCAGATGGCCTGGATTTCTTCGATAAAATGCTGTGTCAGGACTAAGTTTTAATAGCTAGAGACTGAACAGTCCAGTTGCCTCAGCAGAGGCGTAGCAAGGGGGTGGCGGCAGGGGCGGTTCGCACCGGGGGAACCCCCGGTTCCACCGGTTCCAATAAAGGTAACCACCTTTTTTGGGATGAATCCCACCCGGTTACTCAACAATAAGCAATTGTACAAACATTAAATGTATATATGTTGCTTTTTACTTTCAATGGAGTGACACCACCAACTTCTGCACCGGGTGCCACCCAAGGTAGCTACGCCACTGTGCCTCAGTACATTTTTTCACATGGTTACTGTCAAGCTAATTGTTTGAGAGTAGGTAACATTCTACATCATAGGTAACATTAATTTTTTCCTGTACATTTTCTTTTTTTTACTCAGAATAAATGAATGCTTGACATTGATCGCAATTGACGGAAAGTGGCGATAAGGTGTTGGTGCACTAACTTAGTAAATGCATATTCACTTTTCTCTTGGAGTTTCCTATATCATACCTAGGCGGGAACACCGTCACAGGTAAGTTATTCCAATCCTTTGCAGTACGCAAAATAAACGACGAGAAAAACCGCGTTGTTCGAAATGGCGGAATTTTCACAACATAAGGATAAATACCAGTCGTACGCCGGATTGTTCGATGGAGGAAGCGGGATGAAGGTATCATTTCGAACAAGTCCTGCGCACACTCCAAAATGTACCCTACAGAAAACCGAGAGGCTTTGTAGGTTGGTATCGAATAAGTCTCTTTCATCAATGCGCCTTTTAACACGCCTCTCCGTTGACTTCAAGGCTGATAGGTGAGATTTGACAGCACCAGGCCAAATGGGACGCCACATATGGCCGGACCTGGGCTTTATATAACGTCAACAGTTGTCTTGGTGTGAAGTACCGCCGAACTTTAGCAAGGATGCCAAGTTCCTTACTGCTGCCTTAGCCTTGGATTTGATGACCAGTCCGAAGTTCGAACGTTTGATCTTCACTAAAGGATAGGATTTTTACGCAACACACGGCTCTAAGTTTTAGAGTATTCGTTTTTATAAAAAATAGACTTTATAGTATACATTAAAATAAATGTAAATAGATATAAATATAGTATATTGTATATATAATACATTCAATTCAATATTTAGGCGTTTCTTATCTCTGCTTAATAGACACGTGTTCTTTCATTTTGACGTGTACGATGTCAAAATTGTCAAAAATGCAATCGTAATGTGACAATTTAACAACACAACAAAAAGAACTGTCAGCGAGATGTGGCGTGAGGTTATTGGTGAATCCTGAATTGTTTCCTATTTCTTTACTTGCATAATTAATGCAAGTGAATATTCAGTATAACTTTACGTAAAGAATAAGACTACAACATGAAGAGCGTGTTCCTGTTATCTCTTACAGTTCTCCTAACTTATTACAATGTTGACGCTCAAAGCCGCTTTAGAGGGGTAAGTAATGAGAAATTAGTGGTCCCGGCTCAAAAAACAATTGCTATCGTAATTAAATAATACCGTATTCGTTTCAGATCGAAGATAAAGTCGAAGAGTTGGTGGATATAGCTTCAAAACGGTCTATAATACAGTTAAACTTGAGCAAGTTTAAAGACTTTGTTAAGTCTCCACCTAGGGACTATTCATTTATAGTAATGTTCACTGCTATGGCTCCATCTCGCCGGTGTGCAATTTGCCAACACGTATACGAAGAGTACCTTCTAGTAGCTAATTCATTTAGGTACCTCCGGACAAATACTGACAAGTTGTTCTTTGGTATGGTCGACTTTGATGATGGATCTGACATTTTCCAAATGGTATGTACCTTGAGAATATTCAAATTTATTCATATATGTATTTAGTCTAATATTGTAATATTGGGTTTTTAATCCAACCTTGACAGTTTGGGCTGTGCAAAACCCAAAAACCCAAAGCATGTAGCAACGAAATAAATATGTGACATAATTTTACTTCTATCTCTCTCAATTCAATCATGTACAACTACTCTCATTCTAATTATGCTGTCCATGTGCGGTGGTTACTTACTTTTAGATGATTTTTATGCTTGTGTGCTTGCTTTTTGCATTAAAACTACAATTTTACCACATCAATAATGGGAAACAGTAAGGGCATAACTCATTAGAATAACTCATAACAGTTAGTTATTGTTTTCCCTTATTAATATAATTATAGATTGAACAAAGATTCTGCAGAATTTGGCTTCATATTAATATTTTTCTGGCAGACTAACTTCGAATTTTCTACAATAGGCAGATAATAAATATTGAATAATAGAAGCAGAATTGTAGCACAGTTTTTTCAGATATCATAATAATAAGTAAAAAATAAAACTAAGTTTAAATAATGTTTAAAGTGATTTAATACATTGTGGGGATCAAATAAAAAACTAATAAAATATTTGGCACTCCACCCACTGCCGAATAACATATAATGCAGTGACACTATATTTACACTCAATGACAAAGATTATAGCTTTATTCTAGTTGATTTCATGCCAGGAGCAAATTAAAAGTAATTCACAAACAGGTAATAACATCGCGATAATATCTAACGTAAACAATACAAACAACAAAACACGTAAATGACATAATACTGTTGCGGCAAATAATGTAACGAGAGTATAATGGTAATTGGCAATAATCTCCTTAAATACGATTAGGTACGCTACTTTATACTATTCTCAGATTATCAAATTTGCAAATAAAAATAAACATAATTACCGTGTGATTCACACCCCACATAAAAACTGACAGTAACGGTTCATTAGCACGGAACAATTTCACTTTTTGATGTTTTACACGAATATGTTTCTTCTTCAATTTGCTCAATCCAGTACTGGGAACGGACATTTTGGATTTGTTTACTACACTTTTGGTCTTTGCCTCCTTGGTGAAATTTCTAGCACCGAGTAATAGTTAAACCATTTTCAACACACGTGAAACGAGATATACAGCTAACGAATTAGTACCAATAAGAATTTTATCGCGAAACTCGACACCCTATCAATAAAGAGATCAAACATGGAGCAAACGGCTTTCTGACAGTAAAGGTCATAGACAAAAACAATAATTTTATTATGAACATAGATTATATCTATAGAACTTAGTCCAATCATCTAGACCTAAAAAAATGTGACTTCATTGAAATTTTGAAGTATCAAATAATAAAATAAATTATCTCGCTAATAACTAGCTTGGATTAAATAATTATTGAACTATTTAGCAGTACATATCACGATTATCATTACCATGTACCAAACTCCAAATAATAAAGTCATAAAATTTATTGATTCTTTCTAAGACTCAGCACACAAAAAACTGGTCTTCATGTTTTTTTATTTATTTATTTCTTTAAATTCCGAAAACAAGTTGCTAAAGCAATGGCTTAGGCCAAAGCGAAAATATCCAAAGTAAATTATATTGTGACAGTTTAAAGTAAACGTCAATTATCAATTGATGTCAGTGAAAATGTTGATTGTCAATCTGACTGCGAAGCTTTCTGTTTGTCAACTTACTAGCCAAAAAGATATTTTTTAATCAATATCAATAATTATCACAGTAACGTTGTGATGAAAATTCAAACACCCAAATTTTTTTCAATGATCTGAGAACTTCGAACAAACAATAATTTGCAACTGAAGTCAAACTACGCGAGTCAGAAACATCAATAAATATTAAAGGGTGATTTTTTTGTTAAAATCAACTGGTATTATAGTGTGTGATTCACCAAAGAATATGGTTGAAAAGGATCGGTATCCCAGTCCATTTGTTTACTGGGCTCAAACACTTAAAACTGTATCTCTAAGGATTGATTTGAAAAATGCCTCCAATTGTAATTTAGCGATCGATGGAACTGAAATAAATTTTTCCACTGAAGGAATTGGCGCACATGGATTTAGCACCTACAAATTTACCTTACATTTATATGAAAAACCTAAAGGAGTAAGTATTCCAAGCATTAGAGATAGTTTTAACTGTGAGTGGGATAAATAAATTTGTCAGAAAACCCAGTCTGTGTGAATTAGTAATTTTTTTAAGTTTTTATTAGTAGGTATCTGTCACTATCTTTAAGTGTGATTCACTGAAATTTTATTAAGAGACCCTGTTATCACAATGTGTCCAAAATCTCAAATAGGTTAAAATTTACCTGCTTCTAGGGCATGTCTTGTATCTATTTCACTTTGACCTATTAGTATTTTAAGGTCTATACTGTCCTGTTCTGTTTTTCTTCTTAGTATCAGATGATGGGATAAATCTTGGAAGGGCACTAAATTAATATAAACCCCTCATTTATCTGCATGCAAGATTGATGAACTCTTTACATTTGTTGCTTTAAATAAACAATATATTTCTTTTTTATTTAAATTTTCAGACTAATGAAACAGATGTGCGTGTGTTTGAAAACAGACTTGATATAACTCTTATTAAAAAGAAGGAACAATGGTGGCCAAGGCTGACAGTTACTCCTCAGAAGCCAGCCTGGCTAAAGGTAAGATTTAGTAACATATTCAATGCAGTTCTGATTTCTGTTTCCTTTCCATTCCGCCAGTACCAGGTGCTTTATGACTGGTCTTAAAATGTTCATTAGCAGAACTTTACATGCCTGGTCTTGTTGATTTCGAATTATGCTATGTATTTTCTGATCTATTACATTAGTAAAATACAAGGAACTATGCGATTGAATTTGGACACTGGCTGTTTGTGAGTATCGGGGGTTGCAACAAATATTTGAAATGAAATTGTTAAATGTGTTTGAAATATTGATATTAGATATACTGATACATTTGGATTGGTAATAATTTTGGAAATTAATTTTTATGTTTAAGTTATTTATCTTCTTTTCTCCTTGCTTTTTTGTTATATTACTATTTTTTTCCACATTGTTTTTGTTTTGCAGTGTCTTGTGGTTATGCCTGGTTTGAAAACAGTAACATCAACATTACATTAATTTAATCATTACTAAGAACATACAAGGCCTATTTAACTCAGCAATACTTAAGAAAAGATGAAACATTATTTTGTCAGTGCAATACTAGATCTAAATCTGATATTAAGATGTGTACATCTCTAAACTATAGATACTATTAAAATAGTTTAATAATACATCTTAAAAACATAAACTTCTTTCCTATCCCAAACTACATTGGAGCTTGCTCACTGACAATGCATGATAGAGAGATATCTTTTTAATAAAGTACATGTATGTATGTAGAAATTTTATTTCTGTCCTAAAAATACCATGACTGGCTTCTGCCAGTCTGCCAGTTGCATTCTTGCAAAAGAAAGAAATGTGATATAGTTAACTCTAGATCTGTTAAACTTGTGAAGATTTGTGTGTATTTTTATTATATGTGTGTTTATCCTGATTGACCCAGTGTGATGAATTCCATAGTCCATGGAATGTAATTTATAAGCAATTCTAGTAATAATATATATCTAATTGAAAACCAATTTTTAGATAAATTTTGACCAGTGGAAGTCTGAAGATGGAGTCGACAGTGAGGAGGAAATACGCGACGTGATGACAGACTACCCGGGCATGTATGACAAACTTCATAAGGAAGAAATGGGCTATCGGAAAGGTAAGGTATTTACATCATAATATAACATGAGGGATCTAGCAATTAAATTGTAGGTACACAACTACATACTATATTGGAATTATGGGGTTGATAATATGACTAGCAAGTCATAGTTACTTAGTTTGATTGTATGTTTGAGGAGAATAGGCTCCAAAACTACTGGGCCGATTTGAAAAAATCTTTTACCTTTAGGATTCTACATTATCCCTAATATAAGGTCCGTATGAAATGTATCCGCAAAAAGTAAATGCTTATGCGGTATGCAGTCAGTATTTACATAAATTAAAATCTATGTTAATTGGTGAGTTTTATTTGTCTTTTATAGACTCTGAAATGGTACGAGGTGGAGCACTAATATATGTAGGAACTGTGTTCAGAATATTCTGGAAAAGGTTTTGGTATCAAAATATATCGTAAACAAAACATATCGATCGGACACATGGTTGATGAGTTGATACGTAGCAAAGCGCGCTGGGTACAGCTAGTTTATTCTATACCATAATCTTGTATATATTCCATAATAAAACTCAAAGGGCCCTTTTTCCGTACATTGAATATTTTTTCAAAATTTAGATGTGAGGGCATTCTAATGATGAAATGAAACCCGAAAATATTTTTTATAGAATTTTTGTCTGACTGAAGGCGCATCACGTGAAAACCCGTGGACAGATTTCGATGAAACTTTGCAGAACTATTACTTGTATCCAGGATTATCATTTAGTATCCCGAGTTATTCCGGGGTTTCCTTGGTATAGGGGAAGAAAGTTTATGGGATTTTTCTTAAATATCAACCGATTTGCTTCAAATTTGCAACAAACGTTCCTTATAGTAATGATATACATGTTTCTCTATTTCATGATATTTTGTAATAAAACGAAAATAATGACAAAATAATGCGAATATTTCAAAATGTTCAATACGAGCTCCTGAGTAATCCGTGTATTTATTTGAAAATGACATATCTACAATATAAGACCTTTACTATAAATTTTGCATTTCTTTAATTTTTTTCATGAAGTATAGAAAGGGGGATTGAAAGTTTCGAATATTCTATTTAGTACTAAAAATATTTTTTTCTGATTCCACTACTCTAATTGTCGCCAGTGTAATAAAAATCAATTGATGTAAGCCAAACGACGGTACAGCTAATAAAAAATAAGTGTCAGTCTTGATTTCCTATTTCGAGGGTATCACATGCAACACAAACACACATCACAAACACACTTTGAAATTAAAATAAAAGTTATTTACGAAAGACATTATTACTTATAATCCCAAAAGTTATCTACTGTGTATTATTTAATATCATTTGACATTGATATCAGCTTATCGTACACTGTTGTGAAGGACCTGACTTGTATCTGAGCAGCCAATGTAATTTGGTGATTTAAATTAATTATTTATATAATTTAATAGATTAATTTTATTAAACCAAAGCGTGGTGCAAAAGGCGGACCTAACACCTAAAGTACATATTCTTTGTATATTCATGTCATTTTTGTGAAATATTTCTGAATAATAATGGAGAAATCCAATATTAAAGGTAAGATAACTATGAGTATGTACCTACAAGTTTCTTGTATTTAATAGTACAATGTAATACGCCTACTTTACCAACTTTTTCCCGTGACTATGTCCGCGTGTCCATACCCAAACTTCTCCACTCACGCCACTCCCACTTTCAACAGAGCACGAATACACAACGTTATGCTTATATCTTCGATAAAAAGAATTTTCATCCCCTTTTTCTTCCTCCTCAAGTTATTTTTCGCGAAAAAAAATTGCATATGGTTTTCCTCAAGCTTCATTTTACCTCCGTCCCATGTTTCATCAAAACCGGTTCAGTATCTTTGGCGTGAAAAGTTAACACATAGAGTTAATTTCGCATTAATAATATTAGTATGAATTTCTATCCTGGGTTGGATTAATAAAATGATCTCTGTAGTACTTAGCACTTTCGGTAGGAAGATGGGTGACAAATAGTGGCAAAAATAAATTGGTGGAAAATCAAATGCATTAACAGGCAATGTTCTGAAATCGTTTGGTTTCGATTCTATTCCGATAGCAACCGAGAATCAACCGGAAGCCCTTAGTTATTTAGGGTCATTAATTTATCGAAGCCTTATTAATACTATCTTTCTATCCACAGAGGAGCTGAAGAAAGTATACCTGGTGATATACAATCTGTTCCAGCTAGTAGGATATATGTACGTGTTATCGGTGATGTGCGTCCGGTACGCCAAACTAGGGTACGGGTCTGTGACGGACACTTACGAACATGTCGGGTCTGCGATGAAGTTTCTTCAGCTAATGCAGTATTTGGAAGTTATGCATCCGCTTTTTGGGTATACTAAGGTGAGTTATTTTACGTGTTTATGTCAGTGTCACGTGCTTATGTCAGTGTCAAGTGGTTATGACAATTTCGTGTGATTATGTCAATGTCAGGAATTTAATATGTGTATGTAAATAATATCGATGTCAATGTTAAATGTATACTTACACTAATTACGCTAAAGTAAAAAAAAATGTAGAATGTCATACTAATATTATTAATGCTAATGTTTGTGAGCATGGATATTTGTTACACCTTCACGAAAATCTACTGAACGGATTTGAATGAAATTTAGACCAGAGATAGATTGTAGTCAGGAATTACACATAGGCTACTTTTCATCAACATGCCTAGCAAGCAAAACCGAGGGTGGACCATGGTGATACATAAAATAATCACAATATGAAATTGAGGCATAAAACATTTTGTCTTCTCTCTTTGATGTCAAATGTCAGTGTGAAATGTCAATGTCAAATAAATTATCCCATAGATCCATACTGTCCCGCTGCTGGGCTGGCAATGTGAAAAGTGCTGGCTATAATCTTTCACAATATGAGAAATACAGTCCACTACGCTGGCCTGGTCTGATATTGTAGACTTCATACTCCTTTGAGAACTTCATGGAGGACCCTTAATTTCTATTCCACCCTTTGTGTTTATTATTTGTTATCACAACAGATAAAGTAATATGTATGTATGTATTACAACTCGTATATTACTCTGAATTACAGACGGACGGACGTACTAAATCTAAAAACCTTATAGTTGTTATTTGCATAATTTTATGAGGGCTTGACTTGATCTTTTGTAACTCTATTGTAATGTTAATTACCAAAAAACAATGCAGCATTATTCAACTCTCATGCAGTTCGGGTTAAAATTACCATCAAGGCTATTTGACTTTCAAATCAGTCATGTGTAATATTTTGTGCTATGCCTATTTTATAGACTTCGAGCTGGTCAAATGTAATTGGTACAAACTCAACTTTGAAATAAATTTGTGGTAAACTAGAGGAGGTTTTCTCATGACGTTTTCTATCACCGAGGAAGGGATAATTCACTTGTAATCCTGCTAATAAAATCAAGGCGAAATTTTTTGAGGATGTATGTTTGTTACTCCTACAACACAATAAGTACTAAACAGGTCTGAATGAAATTTGGCACAGAGATACATTATGGCCTAGAAAAACATATAGGCTACTGTTAGTAACGCATGTACCTCGCTGACGAAGCCGGGGGTAATACCTAATATGCACATAACTTTGAAATATGCGCGAAGAATTCGAGTGCAAGACTTCCCGTTCGAGATACCTAATGTTAAAATGCACTCACTCAAGTCACTGATGCACATACACCAATCTGAATACACACACTCAAATCTGTATACACACACATGCTCCCACACTCTTAAACACGTATGCAAGTCATAACAAATTTTCCTAGAATAAGTTAATGCTTGACATCGATTCCACCTGATGGTAAGTGGTGATGATGTCTAAGATGTTGCACGCACTTCGTAAATTCTACTCACTCTTTTCTTGAATACTTCTTGATAAGTTTCTCTATTAGGGCGGAGTCCTAGTGCCGTTCATGCAGGTGAGCGGGCGCGCCTTCATCCTGTTCGCGATGATAGAGGCGGAGCCTCGCATGCATTCTAAGCCTGTGGTCTTCTACCTGTTCCTCGTGTGGAGCGCCGTGGAAATTGTCAGGTAATTTTGGACCAACTTCTTTTGTTAAATTGAAATTAATTTTATCTATTTCGAATTTGAAAATAATTTTATCTATTTCGTTCTTGGGTTCTATTCTCGTCGTCGTTTCGGCCTTAGTGATAAAGTATATTTCAGTAAACGTAATAAAAAATCACACACATGTTCATTGAACTAAATCCTACTATTATGCACATGTCTGTGAGGATGGATAGGTGGATTTTGTTACTCCTTCACACAAAAATTATTAGACAGATTCGAATGAAATGTGGCTCAGAGATCAATTTATAGTCTGATAAATACACAGAGTTTTTTTTATCAACATGTAACGTAAGCGAAGCCGCCGGCGGAGGCTGGTTAAAAATATATAATTATTAAAAGTTCTTGTTTTTATATTGAATTATAAAAAAAATCTTTTCAGATACCCATTCTACATAACCCAGATTTACAAGAAGGAGATATATCTCCTAACCTGGCTTCGGTATTCAATCTGGATTCCTTTGTACCCCCTAGGGATCTTATGCGAATCAATCGTTATCCTCAGAAACATTCCCTATTTTGAGGAAACCCAAAGATTTACTGTATCCCTTCCCAATGACTATAATTTTGCCTTCCACATGCCCAGTTTTATGAGGGTGTATCTTCTTTTGCTGACTGTACCAGGGATGTTCTTTGTTATGGGGCATATGAATAAGTTGAGGAGAACGAAACTCCAATCTAAGATTGTTATTAGGAAATCGAATTAGGGTAACCGTATCCGAAGTTATAGTATCCGAATAATTTAGAATTTTTCACACTGGTGTTGATGGTAACATGGTATATAGTGCGATCGGATTTAGAATAGGATTGATTTATCGCCATATTGTGACGTCATGGGTAATTTTGTAGTGGTAAGTTTGGTAAAAAAAAATTTTAAATAGATTATTTTTCTTGAATTTCAAATCTATTTTGGTTGTCAATTCTTTTTAATTTATTTCGTGTATCTTCATCACTAGTACTATATTATATTATCATAAAATGTAATGTATTCTAAAAAATATATAAATTTTAAACAAATACACGAACATATATTTAAATAAGAAACCTTTTTTGGATAACAATCTATCAACTACGTAAAAAAATATATAGTTGTTTTGCAAACCGTACTTTAAATCAAAAGTTAATCGTTATACATTTCTATTCTTATCTGATCTGATCGCATTATATATCACCTCTATACCTTCGTCTCTATATTATCTGAATATATTATAGACCGAAAATTTAATAAATTTACGGCATTCTAATAATAAGTTAATATGTACTATTATTAGCACATCGTATCCATCCATAATACTTACTTATCCAGGGATTATGTATGGATAGATTATTGAAACTGCCGTTGTATTCGCATTTAGTTGTCATAGATCTATGAATGGTAATTTGATTTTTTACTATCTGTCCCTTTTGGGTAGAGCAGTGGTGATCAACCAGCGGGCCGCATGCGGCCCCTTGAGCATTTTAAAATTAGATTTTTATATTTAGAAGGTCAAACACTGTGTCAAAATATAAAATAATGCTACATAAAAAAAACATACAAAAATTGAGCAAATATATAAAACCTTTACATAGTTGCTCTAAAACTTTAAGTAGATTTGATTAAGAATATATAATGGTAATCTATGTGCGGCCCTCTAGCAAAAATCTAATTTAAAATTGGCCCTTTCATTCAAAAAGTTGCTCATCCCTGGGATAGAACGCAATGGAAAAAATTTAAAAAGGTTATCATTTATTTATGTGATCTTTTAGCTTATAATATTATTGGAAAAATGCGTATAATTATATAAAATATTATTATATATATGATTATAATATTAGTAGTAGTTTATAATGATTTTTTCAACGTAATGCGCTACTTGAATATTAAATTGCTGTTAAAGATGAACTAACATTTGTATTGTAGAAAGTACGGCTATTATCTATATAATATATAATTCTACTTTACGTGTGTATGTCACTGAAGTACTCTTAAACGGATTGAAATAATTTTGGTTTTGAAATATTCATTCAAGGGAGGTTTAGAAGGTATATAAAATAGAAAAGTCTTGCGGTACGAAATTCGACGGGTCAGCTAGTTGTATAACTAGCTAACTATATATATTATTCCTGTATTTACATTATACACAAAAAAGTGGGTCAAGTTTTATACCAATAATACATTAAATGGTGTAACATTTTGTATTTAAATTTATAAATAAATACATCACAAAATTGTCTGGACTCATGTAATGCAACGCCATCTGTGGGCCAGGTGTTTTACTGTCTTAAAGCAGTGTTATAATAAGCTTACTGTGGTAACGTTATGCTATCTCCTACCGCAGTCATATAATAGTAAGAGATGCCACTACGATAGTAAGGCTCCTGATCTACCGCAAAGTTTAACGTCATTGTTATGTATAAAAATTATCTGTTATGAGGGGTATGTAAAAAACTCCGATAGCGCAATTCAGGTTTCTGTGACGTTTGTGTGATGTTACTACATTTTACCACTTATTGCTACTACGAAAAATACATTGTAATAGCCGTCCTTATAACTCAATAAAATTATTATTTCGACTATATATAAATATATATATATATGTTCGATCGAAGCTATTAAACGAAATGAGGAATTAATAGTGAATTAAGAATCATCGCTTTTATTTATTCTTAGGGTAAATCCAGACGGACCGGCACGGTGAAACCAGCACATTTTTATAGCTTTCAAAAAATATTTTTGCGATGATGAAATAAGGTTCTTAATCACTCCCATTTATAAAACAGTGACATGAAAAAATGAACCGTATTTCAAATGTAAGAAGCCTTTTTTTAAACGCAATAAAATAGTGCTCTGCTCTTCACGCCGGTCTGTTTAAGGATCCTTATTGTTACAATTGATGTATAA
>DWJZ01004922.1:0-14739 GCA_018249125.1 Asbolis capucinus
AAGGCGGCACGGCCCACTGACGTTCCGTTTTGCACAGATACTATCCAGGCATGGTTGCTTTGGGGGTTATCTGTGTCGAACGGTGGATCTGTCACCAACTGCTGTATGTCACCATTGCGACGGATGCCAGGACGAGGATTTGCAGCACACGCTAGAGGACTGTTCAGTCGTGGACAGCGGTGCAGGCCTTTACGGAGAGCGTCATGCTCCGTAAAGAGGCGGAGGAGAGATAGTGCGAGGACACTACAAGCCTCGCCATCCGTCGCCGGCGCACAGGTCGTAGAAGGCAGGCTTACGGCCTGTACCTCCTGCCCCCATAATAACAACCGGTCAGGCGACGGATACGGGAGTTCGTCATCTGACGCATCGGCCCGGGTTGAAAGGCGTGCCAGTGTCGAGCACGCCTTTATCCAAGTGGGACACTGAACGCCGACGGGCCATCCCGCTGGCCGCTCCAACCCTCTCTCCAGGAGAGAGGCTAGAGAGCGAACCGTGCCGAGGGCGCCGGGGTAGTGGAGCGAGAATAGCACACAGTCCCGGCACCAAAGCGGTAGGCGTCGACACTGTGTGGGTTAGAGTCTCACATACCTGTCCAACTTCCCGTGGCCTGATGGAAGAGACGAGGGTCTTTCCACACGAAAAAAGAAAAAAAAGGTTGGTCTAATTAACCTTGTAATATTTGATCCGAAGAAACCAACAAGCTTATATAAAACATACACTGCAATTTACATAAAACCTTGTAAACGAGTAGGTAGGTATGTGTTATTTCAAACTATAATTCTTTTTCTTCCCGTCCTTCATCCATCATCCTCCGCAGTCTTCTTCTGTCTCCCATCCTGAAGCAGTATGTTGTTGGTGTATCTGGGGTCAATTGCTATCATTATTCCCAGTTGCTTTACCAATGCACCTCTTCCCTTGAATCTTTCTCTTCCCCGCATATTCGGATCTGTTTCTTGCTTGCTGGCAGACAACGCGTTAGTAACACCCCAGTCTGGTGTTATTAATGTGCATGGGCGGCGGTGATCACTTACCATCTGCTCTCCGACTCATCTGCTCATTTGCCTGCATATAACATAAAAAAAAACCAAAATGTGCCAAAATTCATTTTAGGTCCGTTCAGTAGTTTATATGTGAAAAAGGAACAAACATCTATTCAACCGCAGAAATTACCTTGATTATGACTTAATATTAGCCACCATGGGCGTAGTATACATTTAAAAAGGCTATGGTAACTACTTTAATTATTTAAAATTAAAACAACTTATCATTTTATACTGACGTCGCCAGCAACGTCACCGCGCCCAAAGTCACTCGGCCACCTATTTTCTTGCAATATGTGGAACTGATGCTGAATTATTCTACCGCTTGTGTGAAACTCATGGATAATTCAAATCAGAGTATGTCCTTCCTACGTTTAAAATGGTATGAATAGATTCCAAGATGGAAACGGAGAGCAACACTGTGTTGAATCAAATTCAGCTGAAACATGAGAATCATGCGAGTACAGTAAGTTGAGTCTAACTTGTTTGTTACTAGGGTCTGCCTGCGGCGTCGTCCGCTTCGTATGTTGGTTAAAAGTATTAGATGTGTTATTCCAGAATATAATATATCTCAGTGCCAGATCCGTTCTGTACTTTCTGCGTGAAAGAGTAACAAACATTCATCCATCCTCTTTTGCACTCATTGCATTGCATATATATTTATGTTAGTAGTATTAGCAGGTTTGACCGTGAGTGGGGCAATCAATGTTGAATTTAAAGCTGTTTGTTTACAGTTAAGTGATGTGGGCGGCGAGGGCACAGAGGGCGTGCGAGTCAAATTACACGCGCTTCTGGTGGCCCTGCTCGGGATATCCATGTCCGCTTGCGCGTTTGCATCACAACCTGTCGAATTGGAATTAGAGGATGACGAAGTCGCACAGCGGTTGAACAATGTCAGCTTTGTGAGACGGTACGAACACAGTATGGTATTATCCTCTTAAACACGACCGTGTTGGTGGTAACCATGTTTGCGAAATGAGGAGTACTGGTTTTGTTCTCCGTCGGCAGATATAGCATACGATGTTTTTTGTGCTATTTCTGGTAAAGTAACGTCTTTCATCACAAACACCTTCCCCCGTTACACACACAGCATATTTCGCTAGGTGTGTCATGCAGTTTTTATTCTTAGAGGTATGTAGGTCAGGTAGGTAGGTCATAGAGGAAAAACGTGTAGTGAGGATAGTACAGAACATAGCCCATCTTCATGATTACGCTGGTTCTAACCCTGATGCCAACCACATAATTATGTACAGTGACCAAGTAGACATCCTTGTATAATTTGTATGAGAAATGTCAAGCAGTCAAGGATGTTTCTGTTCTAGAATAACCAAACCAACCATTCGACTCGTCCTGGGCTACGGCAAGTTGAGCGCGTTTGTTACAGCGGCGAGCTCCCTGCTGCTACTGGTCGCTGTAATGTCAAAGGTCTATTTGTTTTTCATTTCAATTCTTTGCAAATTTAAAATTCATCATGAGTTCGATTCCCACCCATGTCAAACTTTTTTGTGATGAACAGGAATGATTGTTCTGTATGTCTGGGTGTTTAATAGAAATATCTATTTAAGTATGTCTTTAAAAATATATGTATGTTTATCAGATGTCTGATCACCATAGCACAAACTAACGCTTAGTTTGGGTTCAGATGGCCGTGTGTAGGTATTGACAATTATTAATGCCAACTTTCTGTTTTGAATTTAGTGCCGTTTCAGAAAAGTACTTCTATTAGCATTAGATCAGCCCTAAATTGGACACCGCGATGTAACGACTTAAAATATAACTACCTGTAATTCCCTAAAATATGTTCCTAAAATGCTCCTCTGCTTTCTTACCTCCGCGTTTGACTTTTTTTTAAAAGTAGGTATTAGGAATGACGTGTAGTACCTAGCCCATGTCGTTGTTTCCACTGAGCCTCCATCTCTACAGCAGTCTTGGTGGAGGCGCGGCGCTCGATGGCTGGCAGCACCAGCGCTGCTGGTGGCTGCGCTGGAAGCAGCATCAGATGCGAGCGACACCATGCTGGCTGCACTGCTTCGAGGGTCTACGGAGCCCGTGCGCGTCGCCTTGCAGACTGCAGCCGCTTGCGTGCTCATCACCGTTGAAATACTTGTCTGGTAACAGCCTTCACGTTCAAGATTTAAAGGATTCGGCGTTTAAGACAACCCCTAGTCATGGTGAAATCTGCTGAATGTGGTTCAACAGGGTTCACAGCGTAGTTATGCCACCAGCTTTTATTTTCGAGTTTCCTGAGCTTTGGGAACAACAAGTATAATTCTGACGGTATTCCTGCACACTTTTTCTAGAACAGACCGAGATCATGTTAGTACACCTTTTGGTCTCGGATGTCGTAGACAGTCCTTGCCAGTCTTGCCGAGACTATGACCCATATATCAAAATATCGGTATAATAATAAACAATTCATGAGTACCCGTTTGCATTTAAATTGTTTAGTATCCGCGACGATATTAGTCTCAAACATATGTCGTAGAGACAGTTATGTCTCTCCTACAAGAGTCACACGTTATACAGTCAGAATTGCTCAACTAGTTTCGGAGCTGTTCGCGACGACAGGTCACAAGCGCGCTAACATTGTTATAGGCTTGAAAATCATATTCGGAGTCCAGGGGAGGTAGTTCCTCCTCCTTGGTACGCATAAGTCAGTAGGCAATTAATTATAGTTAAAAAATGTGATGTCACTGAGTCGACTACGGCTTTAAGATGAATGCGCTGTAAGCAGTTTTTAGAATCTATCGCTCAACTCAGTACATATGTTTCCAGTCTTCGTTTTTTCGATGCCCTTGTAGCCTAGGAGGTCCCGGAAACGAGGGTTTTCTTTTGGGTTTCGGGACAAATATTTGGCTGATAAATATTTGATCTTCGACTATGATTACTGTTATCCATGTCACCCACGTCATAGGGGAATCGGTTCATGAGGTATAATATTTATGAATAATATTTGGAACCATCGTTACAGGTATTTTATAGCAAAATTTTTCGAGTACAACCCGCCACTGCCCATAGAAGAACAACAGAAGGAAATATTGGATAAAATATTACCACAATAACTTCTAAGTTTCATTATTTTTGTATTTTATGGACTTTTGAAGAAACTCAAAATCTAAATTTCATCATCAAGCAAATTATTGTATAATTTTCTTTATAGAATAAATCATAAGTCATAACAGATACAACTGACTTTTCATATTTGGAAAATTCAATATAAAAAAAGCAGAATTTTAATATCTCAAAAATTCCTTTAAAAATTGCCGTTAGGGAATCCTATCGGGAACTTTACTAGGATTGTTCCTCACAAGTTTTTTTCAGTACATAACCGAAAGTTGATATACTGACAGATACGTTATATAATAAGAACAAATATAGAAACATGTGAAAGCGGAGAGCCTCGCGTCGCCTCGAGAACGTATATGAGTATACAACGCATGTAAGATTAAACACCTAAATCGCTTCCATATTCGTTTACTACTGAGTGTAATATATATAAATATACTTATATTTATACATTTAAATAATTTTTTACGTCTTATATATAACGATGTATCCCGATTTTTTTTTATACTTACCACTTGTTTTATTCTTACCACCTGCCACAAATTCTCACCTGCATCTTCAGCATAAATAAATATAAAATAATTCTATAGGTGGTTAAATAAAATGCAAAATCAATGCATTAATATCTTTATTTAAATAACCCAATACAATGTTCTACACAGTACAATTATACCATATTAATATACAAGCTTTGTGAAGGCACTATATTAAGGTATAACCTTAAATATATAAGATCCGATATCACAGAACATTACTTTTAGCACAAGTTAAAAAGGGACAAATGCTGTGATATGTTTATTACTTTTCGGAGTATATTTTGAACGAACTGACCATAATCTTAGGTCAATATATTCTTATTACATATTCGTGTATAAAAATACAGACAATTATTCAGCAATAAAAAATAAAATATTGGATATAAAATGTACTATATCAGGTTGTAGAAACTATTACCATTCACAAAACACTGATTCAACCATAAATAACATCTCTATTACTAACATCTAACTACCAAATATATAAATATTTTTTATTAGTTTACTAATAACACTGTATTTTGCAATTCCTGCTTAAGTTAGTGGTGATATAAATTATTTTCGCAAAAAAACAGACAGATTTTGCTGTAAAGGCACTATTTTCTTAACATGAATTACTTGTGCAATAGCATAGACAAAAAAAAAATCTAAGCGAATCTGACACCTTGACAAGTTTGACAGATTAGATGTTTCCTGTTAGGATTCTCTCGTTCTCTGTGGATCAGTTCTTCCTCCACCCACTTGACCAACCGGTCTTTTAGAAGCATAATTGTGTCCTGTCTTACGACACCGTCTTGGAAGAACTCCTTCAATATGATAACAATCCAGTTATCATTGTACCGGCAAGGATCACCAAGTGGTCTCTCATGTTTCATATAATTGAACACGAATCGAACAATTTGAACTATCAAATCTTCATCTGGACTCAATAACCTCAGCTTTGCTACCTCACTGGGGATCAATTCTGACAGAATGTTGAATGAAACTGTCATAAGATTAGTATGAGCCTCCTGACTGAGGTCTTCGAGCAATTGAGCAATACATTCGGTGCCAGATGTACTGATACGGACAAGATAGGATCCGATTCTGATTATTTCCCCGGGGTTCAAGCCAACTAAAATGTTCTGTGAATGTTCATCGTCTTCAATATACCCTCCTACAGCTGTAGTCGGTGTTAATTTTGTAGGAACGTTCTTAGTGGTGACCGTAGCTGGTCCTAATGTACTAAACAATTTGGCCCGTTCCTCGCTTCCCATGTTATACAAATCGGACGGACTGAATTTGTGTGCAGAGTTCAGATTAACTTTGCCATCGGATGTCATTGAAATCCTCATCTTGTGATTTTTGACATCCTTATTAATTTTCAATACATCAGCAAAATATTGGTCCTTGTTCGCTATGTTTTGAATGCCTTTGATGACTTCGGTACTGCCTTGCACATTCCCTTGTGTTCTGCGTGACTCAGCGCTAATCTTATCAAAGATTTTCCTGAGAACATAACATTTTAATAATTCATAAAATTTACTTTTGACATCAGCATCAAAAATTATTATGTGTACCATCAATAAACTCTGTAATCTTGTTAGCTGTCATTTTGCCTGCAATGGCCACCATTGTTGCGGTTGGCCAGGGAAATTGATGTGACAGAAAAATGTTTGTGTGAGTATTTACAAAATGGTTTTTAATTACAAAAAATATTCAAGGTGACTCAAAGATATTTAAAATTTTAATCATTTATATTTAAACAAGATAAATCCTGATAACCAGGTGTAATAATATTCCAATGTACGTACAATATATATGTACCTAATGCAAGAACGAATAACAATAAACTCAAATTCTTTATTGTAGATAAGAAGAATCATGTGTACTAACACAACAAATTAGAAACTACATATATTATTAAAGAATAATATAAAAATTAAATAATAAAGGCGTAACTCAGTTGTGTAACGCTCAGGGCTTGTTTAACGGTTTATTTCAAACCTTAAGTAACGCAAATATGTAAGGAGAGTTTTATTATGGTTTGTTTCTACCTTAACCTCAAACATAGCGGTTATAGCAAAGAGCAAAATTATATGGGTTTTTTTCTAATTTAATTATTGTTTGATGTTTTGCTGAAGAAAATTAGACTGAAAATAATCAGCAAACATATTACAAATCTCAGAGCCGTAACTAACATGAATTCATTCTTACTGTTAAAAGAACGAGCTGAACAATTAGAAATGGAAATATTTAATGAATATGTACACAAAATTGAAAAGATTATTGGAAGGAATCCTCAGGCATTTTGGTCGTATGTAAAGAGCATCAATAAGCCGGTGTTTGAAAGGTTCTTACCATCCCAAGCTATTCAATTTATATGGTTTTAAACTTTAATTATCATGGCCAACAAACATTTTTTAAGACTTTTTAACGGGTGTTACTCAAGATTATTGTTATTTATACAGATATTTCGACCCAGTTGCATGGCTGGTGGTCAGGGCCAGACTGAACTATTTAATTTAATTTGATTTCAATTTGCTTTTATTTAATGTTTCGTCAATAATCAATTCAAATTAATAAAACATGTAATTTAATTTTCAATTTATAATTTTGAATTTAACAAATAATCTTCGTATTTAAGAATTATTTACAGTTCAGTTCATGTTTAAGAATTTTAAGAAATAAATGGTTTTTTTAAGCGGTCTATAGTGTTTTTTTTACTTTTACAATGCGTTATATTAAAAAATAACCAAGTTGTAACTTGCTCGCGGTCCCAACTACTATGATTCAACCGGTATGCGGTTTTCCATTAAACCGGTATATTTAGATTTCTGAAGTGCTCCCATTGCGAATACGCTCTAACCAAAACCTTTCGAGAAAATCCTATGAAAACCTATATTAATCCTTTTTTTAAAGCCGGTTTCAAGCCCTGGTAACTCATAAGATCACTTTATGACTTACTCTATAGAATAACGCCCTTATTGTTTCCCGCTATCGATATAATAATACTAGAAACTGCCCTCGCTTCGCTTCTAAGAAGAGTTACAGTGGTATAAGAGTTGCCATACTAATTTTAACCTATTAATTATCCCACGGGAACAAAGCAGTTTTCTGGGATAAAAAGTATCCTGTAACCATTGTCCTCACAAAAACTAAAGACATATCATCTAAATTGGTCCACTGGTTTCGTAGTTGCCATACTAATTTTAACCAGGTATTCAGCGGGAACAAAGCCTTTTTCTGGGATAAAACCTATCCTATAACCATTCTCCGGTTTTAAACTTCGATTATACCAAGTTTCATCTAAATCTGTCTAGTGGATTTTGCGTGAAGCTCGAACAGACAGACAATAAATGCTAAAAAAATTGTATCGGTCTCTATATCGATAACATACATCGTATAGTGTACATCATGTACAGTGTACATGTATATGTGTTACCTGTGCCGATTACTTCTCAACGTGGTACGATATTCGTTGATGGTCTTGGCTTGTGCGTCTTCAATAATATTCTGAGCGGTGCGGTTCGATATGACGGCGTGGCAGAAGAACAATGTCGCTGACGTGAACTGGAATAGCTCCAAAGTCGTTGGTCTCTCACCGTGCTTACGATACTGGAAATAGAAAATTTTACCGTATAGTTAAACCGATAATTTTGTGTTTTTTTTTTAAACGACACATCCATATTTCCATACCATACAACTATTATGGATTCGAAGTTTGGTTGACGCGTTGAAAAATTTTCATTCAATTTAAATAATTTCCGAGGGATTGGCAAGGAAAACGGGACAGTTTTTTTTTCCTTCGTGACAATAGAATAGGAGGCCGAATTACGGGATAGTCCTGGATAAAACAGGACGTATGGTCACCTTATGAATAGTATATTTTGTCAAACTGCCTTAAACGTGCAACATTTAAGCTTACAGCCTGTGATAGCGCCGCTTGATAAAATGTAAGACCACAAACCAATTTTCAAGCTGGAACAAAGGGGTTGCCATTTTTTTTATTGTGAACATAGTTATAGTCTGGAGAGTGACATAGGCTACATAAAATCAAGCTACGACTAATACGAACTATGTATTAATGTACTAAGTATTAATAAGAAATTAAAACATATATATAACACGAAATTGTTGTTTGAGAGGGTAATATGTGTATCTATATACTATATATATTTTTTATATAAGCTAGTGCTTGACTACTAAACAACCTGATCGTAAGTGGCGACATAGTCTAAGATGGTAAAGTGCACTAAATTAATAAAAGCCTATTCAGTCTTGATTATAAGACATTTACGACATAATCAAACGGGAATACCGACGCGGGTAACTTATTCCACTCCTTATATTTTTCCCCAATTTAACACAAAGGAAACCAAGGAGCACAGCTGCTAATAAATAAATAAATACCTTGAGAATGATGTGCACAAGACTATTAAGCACTCCAGCTCCTCCTGTGATGAGGTTAGCGTGTCGCAGTACTTCCACAGACACTGCCAGGGCTTGACCAGCCTGAAATATTAACGTGATTTTTTTGTAATATACAGTTATTCCTAACCAGCGCCATCTAGTTTTATACGCAAAGAACTAACACCTTCCTTTGCGACAAAAACTCAATAGACGGCAATTTTGAAGCTTATACACATAGTTATTATTTACCAGAGCTATCTCGTTTTATATGGAAACAACTAAAACCTTTCTTTGCGACAAAAACTGAAAAAATGGCAATCCTATCTACTTTAGTCAAATTTGCTTATATATGAGCACCATCTAGATGTAATACAGGATTTTTAACTTTTTCTCCGATGTACGATTTTTGCTTGAGTTTGTCAGCCGTCTGGTATATTTCGTCCGTGATTTAACTTAATCAGTCCTCCATAACCATTAGAAAGAGATGGCGTCACCTTGGTCATATTGGTCCCGGCGGCGGCAGAGCGAGACAGAAGATTGGTGGCGGCGCCGGCCGCGAGCCCCACGCTCGACGCTGCTATGTTGAGCCAGCTGCCGCGGGCTTCCGGTTCCGTTGGACTTATACTCTGAAAACATTGTTATGTTCCCTGTTTAAAACATCGTCGACATTTTTTTTTGGTCTGTATCTTTCTTCTTGTCATTATTTCGTACGTTCTCAACTTGCTGTTTAGTTCGTTTAAGCTACCTAACCTGCGCTAGGTGAGGCCGACGACACCGGGACTTTATAGTCGCCGCCCGGGATCTGATCGGCTCCTGCTAGGGGCTACTAGCGCGATTAACCTGGTAGGGCTTAATCGCCCAGACAATGTGAGGCCATATTGGACTGACAACCGCGGCCGAAAGGCCGCTTCACCGGACATGACACCACCGAATTGGTTACCAAAGTGGACTAGACCACATACGGGGAGGTAATTACACCTCCCTACCCCAAGACTGGGACCGGCACTTTTTAACGAGCCGCGCAAGAAAACGTCACAAGAAGACGTGCAAGTCAATTGCGGGGCGTCACGAAGACCTCGACAATGAACGATAAGAATCAGGACCGACGTCTTAACGTGCCCTCCGAAGTACGGAAACGCTCATGAAATATTCGTCACCCACCTTTCTACTGACTGCGCCTGTTGCTGCTTGACTTTTCTGATCAATTACATGATTCAATGACATTTGAACAACTGTCAGTGCATTCAAATAATCTATATCCAAACTAATCTTTCACGTCAAAACGGATTGGATGGTGGGTCTCATGTGATGATAGTTTATAATCTGGAGAGTGGTATGTGCTACTTTTTACGAAAACGACCACGCGGGCGGATACCTGTTCGTGCACTCTCCTATCATGTAGATGTAGCGAGGACCTCACAAGGCCATATACGCCCGTGGTGACGGTTGCAACCGTTGCTCCCAGCAACACGGCAGGCCCCACTGGTGTGAAGGCAGCCACCCCCAACACCCCCACGGCACCGAGGGACGCTATGGTACTGGCTAGCAATCAATTGAAATCATTAGTTTGCTGAAAGTGACAAGTAAAACAATATTATTAATGCAAAGTTTGTGAGGATGCATGTTTGTTAATCCTTTAAAAACTGCTGAACGGATCTGAATAAAATTTAACAAGAGAATAAATTATAGTCTGGAATAACACATAGGCTAATTTTTATCAACACAACATACAGGCGACAATGAACGGATATTAATGTTTGGCACAAGATACATTATAGTTTGACATATCACATATTCTGCTTTTAATAGAGCATGCGGGCAAAATCTCGAGCAGAAACTAGTTTATTATAAAAATAATAACTAAAATGTATAAAAAACAATTTCATGATAATGTCTCTATATTTAATGTCTAACCACGTGCTTTACGGAAACGTCACACACCTAAGACTATAAACGCTATAGCAGGCCAGAAGAACTCCTGGCATTCTTTTTAAAAATAAAATAAAATCTATTACAAAGATTTTTACTAGCCTGATTGGAACTGAGACCAAAACGGATAATTTCCATGCATCCTTATCATATAAATACTCAATACAATAACGCTTTAATGTACACACCAGAAAATTGTACAGAATCCAAATACATTTAAGATAATTTTAAATGTAATCATCAATCAATAATTATACCTGTATCAACAGAACTTAGAACCCGAGCCTTAAGACCTAAAGTTGGTGTTGGTGCTACCGTCAACTTTACTGCAAACCCTTCTTCACCCTGCAAGAAAAAATACAAATCACAAAGACAACCTATTAATTTAAAAATGCAATTTAAATATAACTAAAGCCCTAAAGTAAAAAACTAAAAATGAACTTTAAATATGGGAAAAATAAATGAAGTCAGCCGCGCCATTATTAGTAACTTCGACTTGATATTTTTTTTTCCGTTTTCGAAGACGGTTTTTTTTAATATCAATTATTTCATCTTTAAAGTATTTCTGTGTGTGTATATTTGTATATGTATGTGTGTAACTATGAATTTTCTCAAATAACGTCGAAACTCCGTGTCGACGTTGTTATAAATTCAACAATAGAGAACCTGGAAAAAACTGAACATATTTCAAAATTTTAAAAATGGGACAAACTAGAACTGACACTTGGTATAATATATTTCGGTCAATCCGTCTTCGAGTAATTGGTATACATGGATTAAAAAAACAAGTCGAACATTGAAGCTCCTTTATTTTTCAAAATTTGTTAAATTTTTTGTCATAAATAGAAGACCAGTATGTTTGAGTATTGTATGACAATAGTAAGAGTTTAACTTCTATACCTCTATTAACGTTCCTTCATATTCTCCATTTTCAGGAACAATAATAACACATTTTTGTAGTGTATTATCTGTTAAATATGAATTCCAATCATGGTACACTCTTGCACTCTCATCTATGTAGACTCGACATGATTTAGCTGTAAAATAATAAATTTAAAAATAAATAAAATATCAACTTAGCTGCAAATGTATTTAAATAATAAGACATTTAATGCAGAAGCTGATGGAAGACAGTTTTCTTCTGGTTTCAGGATGTACTTATACAAATAGGATCATCAATCAATAGCGTGGTGGAGTATTGTATTAGTGGAGTATGTAGTTTAAGAAATGAAATGAAAACTATTTATTTTGTCTAAGGAACCAATAGCTCCCTTAATGAAAATCAAAAGTTAACAATACAAAGTCCCTACATAAATTATGAATAGAATAGCAAAAACTTTAAAAGAAAAAAAAAATGATAATGCCTAAAGTATATGTTGAAAATATACTCCATTACATAAGCCTTCTATACATAATCCACCACATAGGCTTAAATGGCCATCTCAGTAATGAGGAGGGACAAGAACTCAATTGTGAGCCATTGTTGGTTCATGGCATATAAATAGCAGCAACAAATCAGCATCAGTATACCTTCAGTTTGCATCAGCATGCCTCGTAATGGAGACATCAAATTCAAGGAGTTAAAAATTCTACCATCTATGCCTCAATGTTTATTGACCAAGTAACAATTATAAATTACTTATCAATATACAAACTTTGTTCCTTAGATGATAATATGTTTCACAAAATGGGCCTCTGCCTGAATTATGTAAATTGATGTTTTATTTATAAACTGAGTTAAAAAAAACACAAAATTTAAATAATCCCAACAACATTCTTCAACTATTCAATGCAAAGCAATTCCAATTGAAACATAGTTAAATAATACACACCTCCAACTGTTGTTGGTATACATTTCCGCACTCTGAAGACAGCTGTGCACCACATATCAATGTCCGTCCTTTGGTGAAGATCCACCCAATAGTTTGATGGCTCTATTTGGTAGAATTTGAGCGGTTTTGGTCTCGCGCATACTATCAATAATACTGACATTACAATATCATCATCATTTACTGAATATTTACCTGAAAAACAAAAGTACTGTTGTATTTTATAGAATTAATTTGACTTGTTTATTTATTAAAGTAGGTATGATACACATACAAACTCCAATATTTCTTTTAAACTACCACCAATTTGGATATTAGCTAATTGATTAGAAGAAACAGTGTACATATATCCATAGTTGAAAGGTAATACCTACTAAGCAATATTTAATACCCAATATAAGCCAAATTTTGTAGGGCATTTAAAAGAAAAAAAAATACAATACAAATGGGTGAATCTATTCATAAGATAAAACTTTAGAAAAAATATAGTAATTTTTTATGGTGAATAAATTTTTTTTTACATATTTGTACTGTAGACCATCTTAAACATTAACTTAACCTCTAACCATCAATATGGAGGGTAATTGTTACTATCTAATCTATTTATACATCGCATTCTACTATTATTAATGAAGTTTGTGAGGATGAATAGATGTTTGTGACTTCACCACGCAAAAACTACTAAATGGATACAAATGAAACATTCCACAGAGATAGATAATAATATCTGGAATAACATAGATTACTTTTTATCAATTTTTCTAACAGACAGGCAAAGCCACCGGTGTATTGTATACTCGGCGCAAATTCAATGTGGAATTTTTTCCATACAATTTTGTCAAGTTTATAATGAAAAAATTGTAAAGTGAATTTGCACTGCGTTTAGTTTACACAAATATAGGTGTATAAAAATATGCATACATATATTTGTTTGAAAACATTTTTCTTTGTTGTCAAGTTAAAATATTGTGCTACAGAGTGTTGTGATTACCATATTATATGGAATTAAAATATGAAAAGTCTACAAGGTCTTGTCTCAAATAATCACTTACTTTGTTCACATATCTTGTCAAATACCTTCATAACTTGCTCTTTTTGCCTAGAATTATATCCTTCAAGGTTCATATCTTCGTTGCCCACTGGGTTAACAAGATCACCTTCAGAACTAGGACTTCCGAATAGTGCAAAAGCTACATTTTGAAGTAAATATTTCCTATTGGGTCTGTCATATCTGTAATCAGAAATATATTATGTATTAGAATACAATACAATAATGTATATTGCACATACTCAACTAGGATACAAAAATATAGCATGCTTTAATAACAATATTGTTATATTAATACATGGTACAGTAATAACAGAATGGTTAGAACATTTTCTCTCAAATGGGAGGTACTGGATTTGAATTCTACACACATCTCTAATCTTCAAAGTATATGCATGTTGAATTGAGGAGAAATCTACACTTTTTTTTACATAATATAAGTTAATGTTTGACTACAATCCCACCTGATGGCAAGTGCTGAAATAGTCTGAGATAGTAAAGAGCATTAATTTAGAAGAAGCCTCTTCACTCTTGTCTTGAAGATACCTACATTATACTCAAGAAGAAACTTCATTATTATGAGTTTATGTAACAAAATAGGTCTCAAACAATACTTACTTTACCCAATCACAATCCGGAAGATTTTCAAAGTATTCCTGTTGAAGCTGAACAGGTGTTAATCTATGTCCTGAGGTGGAATCACAGTCAACCAGGTTTTCCGGTACAACTAAAGGTGTAGAATTATCAAAGACTAATTCATTTTCTTTTGTAGCCATTATAGAACCACCACTTGTTTCTACAGTTTTTTAATTATCAGCTGTAAGCAAACACTCTGGCCCTAAACTGCAATGATAAAGATAAATTATATATTTGACAATGTTTATAGGTCATAATAGGCA
>DWJZ01004923.1:0-14739 GCA_018249125.1 Asbolis capucinus
TATTGTTTAAACAGCACAGCTGTATGGTAACTTTATTGGGGGTGCCTAATACTTTTGGCCAAGGCTGTATATATATACACATACGGACAATATTTCATAAAGTGAATAGATGTCCTCATAAATTCATAAATGTTCTGGTAGACATAAATAAATAACTAGGTTTTGAATACTACTTCGTGTTCGTGGACCCAATATCTATTTATATCTTATCAGGTTCACTAGTATTTCATCCTATACTTCAAACCCGTTAAACATTTGTTTGCTATATAAGGTAGCTCTTGTTCTGGTCTATATCTATACAAAATTTCTTTAAAATTAATTCAGTGCTTAGAGCGTGCAAGCGTGCATACAGGCATAATTTATTTTCCCATTCTTTCCCATATTACAAATTACTTTCTCATATTAAAAAGAATTTAATCCATTCGCCTTTATGAATGTATAATAATATTTCATTAAACATACCTGCGTCTGAAGACATCCGGCGAGCGCTTGCCCTCGGGACTGCGCTTACCATCCTCTGATATCTCCCGGACAGTGGAGAGCGCGTGGTGCGGCGGATCTTCCTCGAAGTCCGCCGTGTCGTCGGGCGGGGACGCCGGGGAGTCCAGCGAGATCGGGAATATCGTCTGCGAGCCGAGCGGCGTCCGCTGGCGACGTCTGTCGTCCGGGGAGCAGATTGGGGGAGGCGGCGCGCGGGGGGCCGCGATGTTAATCGGGCGGGTCGGCGCGCGGCCGTACGACATCTCCACGTAGCCGTCGGGTGGGGCGGACGGCGCGGCGTGGGCGGGCGGGGCGCTCGGGACGTTCTGCGGCGGCGGCTCGCCCGGCCGCATGTCCACGTAGCCGGCGTTCCTCGGCGACATGTCCACGTACTCGTCCACGTTGACACGCCGGGGGTCCGTGAACCCGACGGCGGGCGGCGTGCGCGCCACCAACACCTGCGAATAATACAAGAATTTACATTAAACTCTATAGACATTTACATTAGTTAATAATAGAAAACGATAAATTGAATATCTACAGACTAATAATAGTAAAAGCTTAAGAAAGTTCAATATACAATACATGAGTTTTTTTTTACTGTAGAGAATTTTAAATTGTAGGTAGCATTTGTTGTTAATACAACAATCTATAAAAAATTGTTATAGGATCTATATTTTAGGCTAATTCATGCTTTATATGGAAACTAGATAAATGTTAATATTTTTAATGTTAAAAATTTTAAAACGTACAATTTTGCCACCATTTATCAACTTTACGGATCACCCTTCTATCATTCATAAAGCCCTACATCTATCTCTATCTATCATCAAGAATTCCCAAGCTTCATTTACACAATTGACAGTATCTTATTACCTTAGGCGAGGGTGAATTAGCGGAGAAGTCTAGCTCCATATGATCAGCGGCGTGCGCGTGTGCGTGTGCAGGCGCAGAGGAGGGCGCGGCGGGCGTGTGTCGGCGCGCGCCCGCACTGTACGCGCGCGTGCGGCCCAGCGGCTCCACACGCGGGCCGGGCCGCGAGCCCACGCTGTACGCGCGCGCCGACCGCTCCTCAGATATGTGAGATATCGCTGGCTCCAGCTGGTACTCGCTGCAGACAATTATGTGTTTTAGTCTATCAATCTATTGAGATGGTCCAGGTGCGTGAGGAGTGTTTAAATATCACGGAAACGACTGTATACTGTAATATCAGATATATTACTAACTCATTTCATTTTAAATCATACCTTTATATTTTAATTAGCACATACATACACGACACCATAGGTATAAAAAAATATATAAAACTATATTTTACTGTTTTTTTAAGTTGTCAATCTCAAATTACTTACACAAAAAAATTTTGGTCGGTTATTATATACATACACTGGTCCTATTTTTTTGGAGTTCCTCTAAACCGCGAAATGGACTATGGCAGCACGCTAACGAATTGCTAACGCTATTTGTTGTTCAATTATTGTTAGCTCTAGCGTGTGAAGATTAATAAACAGTCCATCTCATATTTGATATTTATCACCGAGTGTCCTGGAAGGCCTGGGACAGCAAGTGTTATTTGCAAGATCGCCCTTAGCGTATCAAGATATGTATATCCAGTTCAGTTAACTAGTACGAAATATCAATATACAAAAAATATGAATTTTATGAGAAAATCGATAAATCCCGTTTATGTTTGTCCAAATTAATTTCTGTCGCATCTGTCCAAAATTCAAAATGTTTACAACAGTGACATAAGATACTTTCGTAGAAGCCCCGTATAGACATGACAGTATATTTGATAGTGCTTCAAAATCTAGAATTAAATTCCCCTACTGAGAACTGGTATCTCGTAACACCTGGGGAGGCATAGAACATACTCCACGCTGATCTAACACGTACTGGTGGAGTGATATAAAATAGGTCTTAAATTTGCTACTTTTAAGTAATCGTAACGTATAATTATTTTTTTATATCTTTGGACAACTCACACACGGTCATCTGACTTCAAACTATGCTTTCCTTCCACTATGGGGATCAGGCAACTGATAACATACATATATATTTTTGAATACGTATGTACTTATATAGATAATTTTACACCCAAACACACAGAACAAACCTTACAGCTCATAACAGAAAAGTTTGACCTGGATTTGAATCGAATCCATGACCTTCGGTGTAGAAATCAGGTTCACTGGCCACTAAACCAACTGGCCTGTCAAATAATTACCTAAACCTAGGATCAGTGGAGGGTGTCCCGCTGTAGACGGAGCCGCTGGATGAGAGTAGCGCGGCGAGCGGGTCGTGACGCGGCGCCATCGGCACGTAGCCCGCCGGGGGGTCGCCCTCCGGCTCGTCCGCACCGAACGACGACGTGCGCGACCCGCCCACTGACCCGCCACGCGTACGTGTACTGACAGACAAACAAAACAATCTTCAATTTATACACTTTTTATGTTATAAGGAGGTAAAAAAGCAGTGTATGAGCCTCCTCATTGCAAACCTTAACTGGCCTACTACAGGGCTTATGTCACAATTTGAGGGGTGGGCCTCAGCCCACCACGCTGGCCAAATACAAAATTGCTAAATAGTATAGATTGGCGGGCGGCGTCTCTATTATCTAAAATTAGCGAACAGCGAACCGGCAGCAAACAATCAAACAACAACGAACAAATACACAGATTATCGGTATAAGTTAAAAAATATCGTATTACATACGATGGCAAACGCTCGCTGATTGAGACTGTGCACTTTTTGCGACGCAGTTAGCACTAGTACCTAATGAAATGCACGATTGTCGCTAATATATAATACAAATTTGTGATCTACGTAAATTTTAGCGAATAAGCCTGCGGCATATCACTAGCCACAATACAGAAACTAAACTTACTTCATAAAGTCCTTGGAAACGATATCACAGCTGTCAGGCTCCTCCGGTATCCGCGGCGTGCCGTACCACTCAGAGTCTATGTCGTCCCTGGACGAATCTAGACCTGACAACACACACAACAAACAAACATATATATATATTTTACGAATACTTACGGTGTGTATTTTCCACGATGATATTTAGATTTAGTTACATAATCACGGTTTAACTATTGAAATAACGCTATAACTAACGTTATGTACAGAATCCACGATGAGAAATTCATCTAAAATATTTTTCAATCGTTTAATTGTCCCTTACAGGATACAGGGCTAGAGGAGCTGTGAAAAAGTTTTAACCACAAAAAAAGACCACGGCTTTCGTTGTAACCACCACGTTAAACATTAACGCAATGATAACTTAGGTCGTACTTTGTAATTTTGTTTAAAAGGACAAAGTGAAAAAAAATTAGAAATTATAGTTTAGAACCTTATCAACAAACGCCCAATTATTTTTTTGTTAAATTCTGACTGTATCATAAAGTTACACATATTACAATGACTTGAGCATCTGGCACAGGTATTTTTTACTTAAAAAGATGTCTCAAAAGTGTAAAATATATGTCACATAATTTATGAAATAAACAATTCCTATTTTCATATATTACTAACCTGCGAGCCCGGCGAGGTCAACGTGTCTGGTCGGCTGGCGCTCGCTCTCGTAAGAAGAGCGGGACGGCATGCTATCGCAGCGGTTGCGCGGCTGGCCCGCATCTGCGGACAATAGGACCGTTAGTGCGCGCCAAACAGCGCATTACACGCATTTTGCACGTAAACCTTCACTATTGTCAATGACACCAAGATAAGGGTGTATTTCAGCATGAATAGTTCGCGACCACAGAAGATATTTGTAAGGGCTATTATATACATATATACAGAAAAAAATCGACTACTATATGATATAGGGAAAAATCTAACATTTAGAAAGCTAGATTCCAAAACAAAATTAAAATATTTTTCAGTAAACGAATCAGATATATTTTTAAACAACTACGGGCAAATAGGCTTATGGGCCACCTGATGGTAAGATCACTTAAGGTCACGTGCAACATCAAGAGAGGATTGTACTGCAATAACACTTTACGATAATTATTATAATTTCACTCAACATTGCTTTTCGGATAAATCACACCTCTCCTGCGCAGAAATCATACTCATTCATGGACCAAGTATTCTACATACCCGCCAATGTCATATACTTTATAGGAGAGATGCAACACATACTAAAAGACTCATTATTATAGCAAAGAAGTCAATAAGACTTCTCGATGTAAGTGTTATTAAGATAAAAACATTCATGGAGCATTAACAGCAAAGGTTTACGTACAATATTGTACTCCTTATATATAGCCTTGGATATAAGGTTGTCTCTTGCGACACCATATAAAGCGCGGGGTTGTAATTATATTTATTTGGCTATTACTGATTTCCACAATGTTGAATAAGTTTAATGCTTTTAAAAATTACTATATTAGTATTACAGTCTCATTTGTATTTTTGAATTGATTTAGATAAAATTAAAAATAAGTAGTTAGTTTTTAGTAATATATGTTTAAAATATTTGAAGAACCCATTAAGAATATCATTAAAATAAAATGAATACCTCAAACTAAATGAAATATACCTACGTGATATATTATATAGGGAAAATGATGATAAATTTACACTATACATGAGCCGAAAAATACGATAGTAAAATATGGACAGACAATTTACATATCCACAATACACTGCATTAAACAGATAAAAAACATAAGCTATGACATTAGAGTTTTCATGCATGTATGCACAAATGGAATAATTATGAAATATAAGCATTATTTATTATTCCAAAGGACATAACATATTGCATTGGATAATTATTAAGCATATTGTCGATTCCATGAAAAAATGCATGGAGCAATAAAACGTCATAAAGTTATGCGGCCTGCACATGCTCAACACAAACGCATTGATAGTAAAATGATATAGCATGGAATGATATGGTATAACAAAACAAAAATGATATGGTATAAAATTAAAACAAATACCAACGAAAGGTTGTAGATATGTACCATAATTTCACTTTACGATACATTTTTATTTAATCTTCTTTTTTAGTCACAGAAAACCAATATTTAGGCATCATTTTTTTTATAACAGACTTCAAATAGTCTCCTCAGAATAATACCTCAGACCAAGTAGCTGATTTCATTATTAGGTATTCATGAACTATAAAACAAATGTACCAACGTATTGACAACGTTACTCATTCTATAGCAATTAAATATAACATTATTACATGCCTCATTCATCTTTCATATAGCTATTAGTAAGCAAGCAACGTAATAGTCGCTAGTATTTTGGATTAAATTGCTATTTTTACAATAAAAATTACAGGTTATTTACAACATTTCTTATACGCATGTAACGGCAGTCCCTCGTCGGGCGCCAATTTCGTACCTATCAGTATTACATTTGACAATCGTCCCCAACAAACAAAATCAAAATTAGTATGACGTGAGATGGCGATGGCGGTTAGTGAAGCTCGATACATACTCTTGGTATGCGCCGGGGACAGCTTGGAGAGGCGCGCGCCCGTGCTCGCGCGGCGCCCCGCCCACTGCGCCTTCTTCGCAGCGAGCGCGTCCGGCTCCCGGCCGTTAACGGCCTTGCACGACGAGTGCATCGGGATCTTATCAACTATCGCTCTATCGACCTCGTCGCCCGTCAACGGCGCCGAGAAGGTCCTGGTATGAACCACCCGCAACTCGCGGTACCCGCAGCCCGGGAGCGACTCAGTCCGGTGATGTCTAAACACCCGCCCCGCGATTTCGCCCTTTTCTGACGTTAGTGTGTTATTCGCCGGATGGCTGTCGGCTGCGGAACAATGATAAGCGACACGTAAAACATATGGCACCAAGCGTCACCCGGTGCGAATGGTTGGTTAAGTGCGCGATGGACAATGGTACCTATAAACATTAAATTCACGTTCAGGCTTATAACAATATAGATTATATTAATTCTTCTGATTCAGAGTAATTACTATCATTCGATTTCCTGAAACATTAAACTAAACAATATTGTATCACAATTTAGCATATCGTTAAATTTTTAAAATTGAAACTGTGGAGAACTTACAAATTCTCCATTAAACGAATTAGGTACCATCTTCCAGTGGTGGTTACAACGATCCAGCAAAAACATAACAAGGATTTAGAGCTTGACAAAATATAGAATTTTTTTTATTTCTTGACTTAAATTTTTCTGATTTGTCTGTATTATTGCATGTTGTACGAACAAGCACGTAAATCGCTTGCACGTACGCTTTCTTTCATTATTGCATGTATATAGTCAAACATACAATATACTGAAAGAAACTACCCCATTTTCTTTTCCATAAAATATTCTAATAAAGAAACTACACCATTTTGTTTTCCAAAAAATATTCTAATATACCGGTCCTTGTCACATTTTCACTCACAACTCATGTAGATGACAACGATCACACATGACATGGGAATAGAAATGACCATCACAAACCATCACCACGGTCATGCACACAATATAATCATTCCTATAGCTCATGATGCTTTAACCATTTCACTTAATAATTATTCATGCTTGAATATAAAATAGTACATAATTTTCTTTTTATATTTCTAAAAACAGGTCGAATATTATTCGAAATGAATAATAAATAGAAACAACTTTAAACAATATTAATTTATGTTCGAAACCAAAATACCCACAAACTCATGAAATCTACATATACCCACATTATGACAAAAAGCAGTTATTTAAAAAGTAAAGAAGAAAATGATACAGCAGTAATAATCAGAATATAACAAAGTTGCAATATTATTAATAGTTTCAACATTAATTAGCAAAGTTACCTTTTAGTACTTATAAATTGTAGTTAGAAATATTAGTAACAAAAGTATAACAGGTTATAAACAAGCTTTTAACAAAGATTAATAAAATATCCTATTCATATACATATACCATCAAGAATAACAATTTGTCATACGTATATCTTTACATAACATGTTTTACAGTAGTCACCAAAATAGCCAAGTTGCCTAAACGTGCTTAAAACGGTTTAAAACCGAGAATAAAAGCTTTAAACCCTGGACAAGTCACGGACACGATACCAAGCGATGCATGGTCACCAGATCAAAGCCAGTACAGCACCATGTTAGTACAACATCCAATCGACCATGTTAATATGTTTGTTTGAATGGTTAAGCCTCAATGTTACGATGACTCGGCGTGAGCATCTATGGGAGTTATAGGCCAGTGGTAGCGAGCTGGTTGTTCGTTGTTTTAACGATGTTAGAGATAATCAAAGATTAGTTCCTGTGACGTCTAATTTGGTATAAGTATTGACAGTCTACCAATCCGCAGGAGCAGGGTAGAATATGCTCCAGATGAAACCTGTGCCCAATAGTGGGCCATTAATGGATTTAAGCTTTATTTATTGGCATAAAAAACACGATTGGATTGGATGTACTTCAAAATTCAATATTCGTTGAATGTGTTTAGAAATTCACAATAAAAATTAATATTTAACTTTATTCTCAATAGTGTGTACTGCGCATACGCAAATGGTCTTATTATTATCAAGCAAAGAAGGATACAAGCAACCCGTGCAAGTTGGATTTTTATAGTACTCTATGGATCTCATTCTGGGTAGATAGACTTCAGACAATAGTATTTAAGTCTTTTGGCCTTTTCGAATTTAATATTTTTAATTCATAAAAGTACTGCTCAAGATTTAATCTATAACAGAATAATCTGTCTACCTTCATATTGAAGTATATTTTTGAATCTACCAATTTTTTTATATTGAATCTGTACAAAACAGCGTACAACCCGCCCAACACTGGCCATTATGACTGTACAAGTACACATTCTCAGTACCGTTAAACGTGGGCACGGGCGCTGGCGTCGCCGCGTAGTCTATAGAGTACGCAGCGGAAGCGCATACGCACTGCCTTATGCACGACGAGCAACTGTCTGCAATAGATGTGCCCGGTGTAACTCTACTACATATACAAATAAAGACTAGTTTCCTTTGGCACCATTATAAGTGTTTGAATTATATGCACTCCTTCAACTCGACTCATAGGAAACCATTAAAATTTGAGCTTTATATTGCGTTCCTTACGGTACAATTTTCTGTAGAAGTTGATCATCGATATACGACGCTTCCACCGTCGTACAATATTGCGAGGAAGTACTGAAAATTCCACCATTAAAAACACGTTACACAGTTCAAATTTGAATGATTTTGTATTAATAGGATCGAGGTTGTGTCGAGTTACTCCACTGCGCGTATTTTTTTTTATTTTATTGAATATACGTAGACAGTATTCTTATGGTATTTTTTTTATTTTGATACTTTAATGCTGACTGTCGTATGAACTCACGCCACACTCTGATGTATTTTTAACAGTTGTTTGATTTAATATTACTAAAAGATGTATAGGGAAAACTTGCTTGCAGAACATTTCTTTCCAGAATGTACATATGAATTTGATGCAAAATGTATATGACACTATCATCTAATCTTGTACAATCTTCTCCATGACGCATGTATGTACCAATGCTCAATATCATGCAATTAGACCACAAATATTACGTCAGAGACAATAATGCTACAATTGCCTAATTTTATCTATATAAGCTTGACAAACTTTTCTCACACATGTATTATCAGCTGGTCAATATGGCATTGAGAAATAATTCGATTTTTAAACACATCGTTTAATGTTATTTACTACGCATCTAACTCATATTAGTAGCATGTATACTACGGTTATCACATCACAAAACTACTTAACACATTAACGATAAGAATTCTACAAAAAATGACTATTTTTTAACCCCATCACAATAGATAAAAAAACACGGTAATTAATTCATTATCAACCTATGGCACTGACATTATCATTCACTAAACATGAATGAACCGGTGACATAAACATGGTATACCTATCTCACTCACACTGTACTGATTATTTCAATAATGTTAATATTATATGTATGTAACAAAAACTGTTTATATCAAAAACGAAAACAATTTATTCTAGTATTGTAGGCCAAACATATGTATAAAATGTAATTTATGAATAATAATCAAAAATATTTATACCAAATTTACAATTATGACATAGAAATATCACCTAGATTTGAATCTTTTGAAATACATTATTTATTCAAATATTAATGCAGAATTTATGAAAATTATAAAAAAAACTCAATAATGTTTAACATTCTCGCATTTTTTATAAATTAATCCTTGCACTTGTATTTTTTTCCAAAAACACAATTTTATATAAAATTTTGTATTTTATATAAAAATCTTAAAATATAACTACACTCAACTCTGTTTACAGCACAATAAGGACTATATTCCAACTACTATAGGCTACATTACACAAATATATTAGCTACACAATCAACCATTTTTACTACAATACTACCAACTATAACAATTCCAAACCCAATAATACTAAGTAACCCTTAGTAGAATGATATTCAGTAATTTAAAAAATTACAAGCGCCGTAATTTTTGCTTCTATCGATATATCTGCCTACTTTTAATTGTTATTAGAAAAACCCAACAGGCATATTGTAATATACCTAATTGTATTGTGAAAATTAAATTTGTTAAAGGATTCTACGAACAGCTAATATTCTATATAGAAGAGGTGAATATTTTCCAGCAATCTAATTTAAACTGATAACTGTCACTCTGTCACCACACACTTCAGGCATATCCACAAAATTCCCCCTAGTATGAATTATCTATCCACTTTTCTCCGTGATTGTATATTTTGATCTAGGTACTACATATTAATATAATATCACCTTCTCATCCGACATATTGGTCTGCAACAAATCAATCCAACTTGTCTGGCATACTTATCCACCTTGTCTGGCATATCAATCTACTAACATCCCCCTGTCTGACATACCCTTGTCTCTCATAATCCACAAATGCCCCCTCATCTTACATACAATTTACTAATATCCCTGCAACAACACATTAAACATCAATCTAGTAATACCCCCTAATCAAACATCAATCTAGTAATACCCGCTCATCTAACATATCAATCTACTGCACCCCCCTCGTCCAACACCCCCACTCACCGCTGTAGGGCGCCACTCGGCCGCGGTCCCCCGGCAGCGTCTGCCGGCGAGCCTGCGGCACGTGCCCGCCGTCCAGCGACCCCTTGTTCGGTATCACGATGTGATCCTTCTCGTTCTCTGTCTCCTTCGCGCAGTTGCGCATCGCACTGGAAAACATGTCGGAACATGTAGGTGGCTTTAACAGACGTTATCCATACCTTGATCAGAATACAGACGTAGCTGGTATTGATATGGGATGAATGTTCATTTTTATAATTTATTCATAATTCTTTGTTGCATCAAATATGGCACATAATATATGGTGGTAAAAAACAAATGTATTGAGAGCATCATGTTTGACTGTACACAGCATGCAAAGCCATTTTATAACAAACAAGCTCTACCCGCCACGAGTTCCCATGCATCTTAATCCATGAACCAGGTGTCCGATCGATGTTATTTTGATACTAAAACCTATTCCAGATAATTCTGAACAAATTTGCTAGGGGCAACAGTGCTCTATCTCTTACCATTTCAGAGTGTATAAAGGACAAACTCACAAACATTTATTTCCATATATGTATATAGACAATTATGTTTTAAAACGAATGTAGAAAAAAATATTATTATTAAGGAATTCATTTATGTATGTTATAAAAATTATATTGTAGCACATTTTGTTGGATGAATTATTTGCTTGTAGTACTAAAATATTAAACCTGAACAAAGCCAAGTTGGGTTGTCTGCTAGGGGTTCCATGCGCGATTCTCAGATGGAGGAAATATTTATGTGACAGATGTATGTTTGTTCTCGGGTAATGTGTATTATTTGTCTGAAATGATCTCTTTACTGTGTGAGTTGTATAAGCATTTATTTATAAAGTATATTCCTCCCGCAGCTTCGTCCTCAAGGTCTCTTGATAAGAAATAGCCTATGTTTTTATTACAAATATTTTTTAAATTCTATAAATTAGTGCTAGTGTTTCTCAGATAACCTATCTCTGTGCCAAATTACATTCTGATCATATTAGTAGCATTTGCGTAAAAGAATAACATCCATCCATCCAGTCATCCATGCACCTAGTCCTTTATCCATAAAACCATCTCTCCAACCATCCATCAACTCAACTATCCATCCTTACAAATCTTTACATTTATGATAGTAGTAGGATTAATTTATTGAACTAACTGGAGTATTGTGGAATGCATGCTCTGGGCGATGTTGGAGTCGTCCGAGTGCATCCAGAGCTCGCCGGAGCCAGTGGCAGTCTGCCGGCCCACCTCCATATAGAAGAAACACTCTGAATCACCACACCTGAAAAAAACACCGGAAATATTTTATTAATGGTGACTATTATAGGCAAGTCTGGATTCTCGTTTGTAGCTCTAGGTTTTGAAGGAGTTAAGGTTCGATTTCCGACTAATTACCAAACTATCTCCGTGCAAATTTCAATCAAGTCCGTGCAGCAGTGTTTGCGAGAAGGAACAACAAACATCAACGCACCCATCCAGCCATTCATTATAAACTTTTGCATTTATAATATTGGAAGGATTTATGTTGGATATTTGTTCTCGGGTCATTATTTGAGTGAATGGGTATGGTATGGGACAAAGGCCACTACGAACATGCTTGATCTATGGTAGCCCAATTCTTTTATGGATTGAGAATTTTTTTTTTTTCATTTTGTAATGCCATTAAATTTAATAGTTTAATTAATTATATATTTTTATTAATTTGATAATAATGCAAGCTAACTAATAACTTTATAAACTGTTTATTTTGGATAACAATTTTTTGATGCCCATCTTGTAATCTTCACTTCTAAATACATTAGCGCTTAGATTTATAAATTAAAACTTTAATAAGAAAATGAAATCATGTTTAGTATGAAAATTATAAATGGAGAATTTTTTTTTCTATATTTTTTTGTCATTGTCATTCAGGCCCCGCTCAGAAAAAAGTAACTGATAGCCTGCCACTGACATTTTGCTGAAACCCTTTACAACACGCTTTCAAAATTTTATTTGATATTTTATTAATTTCCCTTATTGAAAGTTAATGACAAATATGTGTATACCTCTCCTCAGATTGGTGCATAGAAATTATATAACCGAATACAAAACCTAACGCGGGAGGCAGGATTTCAAACATTATCATCTTATCTACGAATAGTACAAACCTAGGTGAATCTGTCGCGTCAACTGGCGGTTACATAAAAAGATCAGCACCGACACGGACGGACAATTTTCGCAGATATCAGCGGCGCCGTTTCGTTAGATAACACGTTTATCGGCCAACGGTAGAAATAAAGGGCACAGTTAAAAACAACTGACTCATAAACGGTGAATCAGTTAGCTAATGTTATGAAACTCGACTCCATGTTTTTATAATGTTAGTCGTAACAGGAAAATGCTTTTAAACTATTGCAAATCTGTTAAGACTTTTTGTACTTGTGCATATTCGCAAGATCACCTAAGTTACGTGAAGATTCACTTTCCCAATTCTAAATTCTGGCACTTATGAAATTGATTAACATTTATTTTAATTATATTTTTATGACTATATTTATGAAATTTGAGTAACATTAATTAAAATTACATTTTAATTTGTTTATATTAATGAAATTTGAGTAACATTTATTTTAGTTATATTTTTATTTGTTTATATTTATGAAATTTCAGTAACATTTATTTTAGTCATATTTTTATTTGTTTATATTTATGGAATTTAAGTAAAGTTTATTTTAATAATATTTTTAATGGTTAATATTTTGAAATTAGTGTAATATTTGTTTTAATCATATTTTCATTGGTTTATATTTATGAAATTTGAGTAACATATATTTTAATTATATTCTTATTAGATTATATTTATGAATTTTAAATAACATTCATTTTAATTATGTTTTTATTAGTTTATAGCTATGGAAAATGCCTAGGAAATTCCTTAATTGTTCGATTACAAAATAACATTTTAAGCTGTCAATTCATTTATAAGAAGCATACAAGTAAAAAATAACGTGCTATTTCCGTAGGCTACTTAAAGCCGGTTAGTAGATCCCGTGCTGATGCTATTCCGATTATTTCCGCACAGGAAATCCCAATGCCATGAGTGTACAAGTCTTTATTTGTCCAAGCGTATTACTATATCGTATCTTGTATAAAAATATGTGACATTTCGGGTTTCTGGAATCTTCGCATACTATAAAAATTCCATATGTGGTAGGGATAATTGTCCTGGAAGTTAAAGATATATATTACTAATTTGTATAGTGATGTGAAGAAAAACCCATGTAGGTACTACTAACTTACCTAATATGTACCTAGATATCGAATAAACTGCTACCTTCACACTAATAGACACTGAAGCGCATTAACAAACATGAGGGCCATTCCACGAAACGGATGATTCAATATTTTTTCCGCAAAATCATCTCAGGTGCAAGAGGAAAACGGATTTTAAACTGTTATGATTGGCGCCAGGTCTTCAGATATAACCGAAGGTACAGATAATACATACCTTCTATATCACCACCCGTCGAGACATGTTATTGATTTATATCTTTTAACTTGAACAAATTATCTATATTGATATCTACGGTGTTTACACAAATGTGACGCGATCAAAACAACATTTTTTAAAATATTTAAAATCCTTTTTGAAATCAATTCGACATTTTACATGGGAATTATACTGAAATAATCTTCTCTCTTAATCCAGTATAACGTGTCGAGCTGAAGTGAACCCATAATTATTGTCCCACTACTATATTCTCACAATGTGAGGGGTACAGGCCATAGACCTGTGACGTTGTCGTTAGGGAGCAAATTCAAAGACGTGCTCTAATAAAATGTATAATAGGGCTGTAACATACCATACCCCAACACGTAGATCAAGTGCGGAATTAACTCCACTCATCTTTGAGAACGTTTAAGGGGCACTCTGAGGAGTGCAAGTTTCCTCACGATATTTTCCTTCACCGTAGCAAATGAGAGACTTCAAGAGACTCAAGTTGGATGAGCGAAAACAATTGCCAAAAACTTCATAAGGGATGTCGTGCTTCGGAAGACACGTTAAGCAGTCGGTCCCAGTCGTTATTGTCAGACAGGAATCGTTACGCCATGTCGGAGGTCTCTGGGTGATACAAAAACTTCCATGGGTGGGGCAGTAACTCCCGATGACGCTTGTCAGGATGACAGATGAAGTTTAATTACA
>DWJZ01004924.1:0-14737 GCA_018249125.1 Asbolis capucinus
TTTTTCTCCCTGAACATGTAATTTTGCAGTAATTTATAGGGTGCCTAATACTTTTGGCCAAGGCTGTATATAAGTATGTATTTAAATATATATGAATGTTGGTCAGTTGACTTAGCAACATAGCACAAGCTACCGCTTAGTTTGGCGTCAGGTGGCCGTGTGTGAGTTGTCCAAAGATATTTATATATATTTATTATATTGTTATAGGAAGAGTACAGTGCTACAATATATATGTTTATTTCAGTCAACTCCGGAGACTACATCCAAGCTGTGCTGGATCGGAACGTGGCTGAAAACATTTCAAGGGTCCTCTACCCCAATGACAACTTCTTTGAGGGCAAGGAGTTGCGTCTCCGACAGGAATACTTCATGTGCGCGGCTACTCTCCAGGATATCATCAGGAGATACAAGGCCAGCAAATTTGGTTGTCGTGATGCCGTTCGGACCACCTTTGAGAGTCTCCCAGAGAAGGTTGCCATCCAGCTCAACGACACTCACCCGGCTTTAGCTATCCCAGAGCTGCTGAGGATCCTGATCGACATCGAGAAACTTCCGTACGACGAGGCCTGGAAGCTGGTTGTCAACTGCTGCGCGTACACCAACCACACCGTTCTACCAGAAGCCTTGGAGAGGTGGCCGTGCTCAATGCTCGAGAACGTTCTTCCCAGACACATGCAGCTCATATACCACATCAATTTCCTGCATCTGCAGGAGGTCCAGAAGCGCTGGCCCAACGACGTGGACCGGATGCGTCGCATGTCGCTCATAGAGGAGGAGGGGGAGAAGAGAGTCAATATGGCGAATCTTTGTGTCGTGGGCTCCCACGCTGTTAACGGAGTCGCCGCGATCCACTCCGACATCCTGAAGGCTACTGTCTTCCGCGACTTCTACGAGATGTGGCCGAACAAGTTTCAGAACAAGACGAACGGGATAACTCCACGCCGCTGGCTCCTGCTCTGCAACCCTGGTCTCTCTGACCTTATCTGCGACAAGATCGGCGATGACTGGACTGCTCACCTGGAGAAGCTACAGGGTCTAAAGCGCTTCGCGAAAGACCCTGCCTTCCAACGCGCCGTCATGAAGGTGAAGCAGGAGAATAAATTGAAGCTGGCGGCGCTGATCGAGAGGGATACTGGGGTCAAGATCAACCCTGCGTCTATGTTCGACGTGCAGGTGAAGCGGATCCACGAGTACAAGCGGCAGCTGCTGAACATCCTGCACGTGATCACCATGTACAACAGGATCAAACGCGACCCCTCGGCCATGGTGACCCCCCGGACCGTCATGATAGGAGGCAAAGCTGCCCCCGGCTACTACGTCGCCAAGCAGATCATTGCGCTGGCCTGTGCTGTTGGCAATACCGTAAGTTTCATTTATTGGCATTCATAAATATCTGCTAATCATTCGCAATTCAATATTCAATATTTCAATCGCCTTGTGCCAAGCCCAACTAATAATGGACTGATAAACACTTGACAGATAATAAATTTGCTATGTAACCCCGTATCTAGTAACACGTAAGCATTGTCAAGATAAGTAGGAACATTTCTCTCCATACCCGTTAGCAGCGCCTCCTAGCGAGTTCATAATAAAACACTTGTATAGAAATAATCATCGAAGAATCGCTAACCCCTGACTTAACATCGTTATATGTAAATCGGTGAAGCCTAATAAATAACTAGCAAACTATCAACTACACTCTTAAAAACAGATATAATTCTTTTTGTAAAATTTTAACTGCATTTTAAATATTTAAAAGTAGTTATTAGAATTGCTTTGCTTTAGCAAACCTTTAGCAAATAGGCTTTAGTCAGCACTCTTCAAATAAATACAGAAACATGTTATGGTTCTTCACAGATATCACTGTAAACCACATTCAAAATGAAACAGTTGTCCATGATCCACTAGTTTTTTTTAAATACAGTGCGCACAAACGCATGTACATACAGGCAAAAGTCTAAAATTTAATGTTTACTTCTGTTCTTTACAAAAAACTCCCAGTTAAAGGTTCTCACAAATGCCTGATACGTACACACCGTGATCAATTGCATTTATTGTTATAGTAACGGGCCCGGTACATGTTGACTGTCTGACAGAGCTGGGTGACATACCGACAGCAAAGCCATCTAACAGGTTCAATTGTGTTTTCAGACTAATCTAGGACCCTTTATGAATATGCATAAAAAATGTAACCCAGGACCAGCTATCTAGGATGAACACACATACCACAGAATAATATATGTTACCAGTCATACCCGGCAAGCGTCACTACGCATCAGGTCATCTATCATGTGTCCGATCGATATCATTTTAATACCAAAACCTTTTCCAGAGAATTCTGAACAAAGTTGCTATAGACATAAGTGCTCAATCCCCTAACATTCTATAAAGGACAAACAAACAGACATTGATTTTTATATGTATAGAAGATGTATATGACGATAATAATTAGATTAGTAATGATTATATCATTATGTTGTTATTGCGATCTAGGTCACATAGTGTATCTATGTCGCGGTCAGCTCTAATGACCTGTTTATTATAAACTAGCTTCCGCCATCGACTTCGCCCGTGAACGAATAGTTTAAGACATTAATATTCCTAAATTATCCAATGTATGAAACTGGAATAATGTGTCGCGATTTTGTGCAAATTCTTGGCCTTGACTCAGTATACTTGTGTGCCAAGTTTCGTTCGTACAACAGTTATTGTGTGGTAGTAATAGAATCAACTAAACATGTTCATACATTTTCCTTTATAATATTAATTGGATTGGGTTTCATAAATATATGTAGTTAGTTCCATAAACATACGTATGCTAGTTCCATATATTACTAGTTCGACATATGTATATATATGCAGACACACTTATACCTACGCAATAGGATTGTATTGTCTCATAGGTGGTATAGATAATAAAAAAATTACAACACAAATAACACCCATAACCTGAGTTTTTATTTGGTTATACAAAAATACTATTTTATTAGGTGAACAACGACCCCGACGTAGGGGAAAAGCTGAAGTTGATATTCCTGGAGAACTACCGCGTGACCCTCGCCGAGCGGATCATGCCTGCCGCGGACCTCAGCGAGCAGATCTCCACCGCCGGAACCGAGGCCTCCGGGACCGGAAACATGAAGTTCATGCTTAACGGAGCCCTCACCATCGGGACCATGGACGGGGCCAACGTTGAAATGGCAGAGGAGGCCGGGGAACATAATCTGTTCATATTCGGCATGCGTGTCGATGATGTGGAGGCTTTGCAGAAACGCGGGTATTTTATGTTTAATTTTATGATACTTGCAATTATTGTATTGTTAAATGTCACTCGCTATAACGGTGTAGGAAAATATCGTGAGGAAACCTGCATGCCGGGGAGTTTGCAAAATTCAAAGGTGTGTGAAGTCTGCCAATCCGCACTTGACCAGCGTGGTGGACTATGGTCTTAATCTTCTCATTTAGAGAAGAGGGCCGTGATGGGTTGAGATGATGATTGTATTCTTTCTGACTGACCGACTGAACTAACATTGGGTTACTCCTATGGTCATGATCTTGGTCTTTTTTATGTTAATGGTGAGCGTTTATGACATCTACATGATTAAGCGAACTTCACTTATCTTCATAGGTTTCTGATCGCAGAATAATTTCGTCAGAGTATATATAACGCCCTCTGTGGCGTCTTATAAAACGTTAATCTACAATTGTAAAGAAAAGCGGAGTCAATATGCAACCTTGTAGTACTCCTCATATTATGACAACTTTGTCGGTCACTGTATGAACTTCTGCTGTTTGAGGCCAAAAAAATATTGGATGATATCTTTTATTCCATTGAATAGTCGAAGTTCAACCATAGCTCTAGAATATATTGGGGATTTCATCTGGACCAACGTCTAATCTTTTTTTTATCATATATATGCATACCTACCGACTAAGGTAGGTTGAACAGGTTCAAAGTGTAGTATGTGTGAATCAGGTACAACGCGTACTCATACTACGAGCGCAATCCGGAGCTGCGGCAGTGCATCGAGCAGATCCGCAGCGGGTTCTTCTCGCCCGGCGACCCCGCACGGTTCGCGCATATCGCCGACGTGCTGTTGCAGCACGACCGCTTCCTGCACCTCGCCGACTACGATGACTACATCCAGGCCCAGGACAAAGTGTCCCAAGTCTACCAGGTGAGACTGAATCTTTGGAAGTTAAACTTTTTTGAATCATTATGGTTTAAAACGTGGTAAAACGGAAATATGCGATGACAAGGAGACTCAAAACTGTCTTCGAAACCCCACGAGTACCATCGTCTCTGCCTTGCCCAACCCGCCCTCCGTCCCTCATTTCTAATGAATCCTCTCCTTAATGCTGAGTTTTTCGTCGAATTCTTTGTTCAAGGGATAAATATTCAAGATATTTATTTTAATATCGCAGAACCAGTCAAAATGGGCGGAGATGGTGATCGAGAACATCGCATCTTCTGGAAAGTTCTCCTCCGACCGCACTATCGCGGAGTACGCGCGGGAGATCTGGGGCGTTGAACCCTCTTGGGAGAAACTCCCCGCACCGCATGAGACAGCTTAAACCACCCCTCCAAATAAAAATGGAGGAAAGAGGTAAGGAGGATAATGTTATATCAGGACAAAGTTAATAAGTGTGCTTTATGCCATGAGTTATTCAAAAATGGTCCAAAAGGCGCTGGCGTAGCTGCGGGGTATGATAACGCGTTGAATTTTGTTTTGATTTAGTTATTATAGATCAAGTATGGTCATGATTTGTGTCACAAAAAGTTGTCCTAGTGGGCGCATAAAAATAAAAAAAAAATGGTGAATGTTGTACACCGCTGCTGCTGTGGCAGCCTTATATTTCAACGGACATTAAACAGTTAGTCCTCTTTACCTCTTTACTCTGTGCAAATAACATTTCTCTGTAGCTGCTTTATTATCAGGTTACATTGCCTTGGACGCTCTCCTTTCGGCCAAAGCCGAATTTAGATAGATAATTTTTAAAATCGCTCTGTTCACAATGTTATTGTAAGATAAGTGTTACAGTAATCTGACTATTGTATAATAATTTATCCTCGATCATCTATAGTGTGCTCCCCACTAATTTGATTCTCTTACCAGTTTCACTGTTACTAAATATATATTGGTAATAGTAAATTGCTATTGGTTTGGTGTCTTACGAAAGGTGGACCTTACAATTTTTCAATATAATTGTCCATTATATCGTCAGTTTTTTTGATTATATTTATTTATATTGCTATTATTATACATTTTTATACATAATTTTATAGGCGAAAAGTATAAGTTAATTTTATCTATTTATATTTATTATTTCAATTCCAATGCTATGCTTAATGCAAATCTCTACGTTAAAGAGTGGTCGCACGAAAGATATATTAAAAAACAGTAATATTAATAAATTAGACGGTAGCTGCAAAAAATAGCTAGAGGTGCTTTCGTCGTTAATATAAAATTATTGACCTTTTTATAGCAATATTTCAAATGGATTTAATCTTTGGAATGTATATTTTGGATTGTTTGCGCTTCAATAATTACTATGCCAGGTGAAATGATTCAATTAAATTAAATAATTAATAACAATATTAAAAAAATATATTGACATCTTAATACCAGTTTTCCGTGGAAATGATATGTTATTAAAATTATAATGTTTGATGGTGTTCAAAAAGTAAATATTAATCTTGCCTGTTGTATACACGATGCTATTTTACTTATTGTCTATTAAATACTAATGTCTGGTGTCTGTGTGTAGTTAGAGTTTCTCTTCTATAGTTACATTTATCATGAACTTTATGAGATATGTATTATATCCTGTAGAGGACTAATGTTTAGAATTAATTAAATATTGCAATTGTTGTAGCTTGTAGAATATATACACGTCACATGATATTTTAGGTAGTACAGTGTCTCGACTCGTTAATGTTATCTGTGTCATCGATGTGAGATTCAAAAAGAGATTACTGTTACTTGTTTTGTGTAAAAATATATTGGTAATAAGAATTAATTTCAAAGTTCACATGCAACTATAAGTTCATACATAATTATCTTGTTATGTTCCGATCAAATAGAGGTTCCTATATTGATTTATCACTTTATAATTTATTATATTATATTTCAAATTAGTTTTGAATTATACAAAAGTGCCATATTAACTGTAACTATATACTTTTTTTATATAACCTAATGGTCTATGTTAACATAGTACAACTGTTTATCAATAAGTACATATTTAAATGTGAATCTGCCTATACTTTACGACCTGCTCTAGTTTTTGATCGATATATCCCTAATGATAGAACTGTGTGAAAGTTCCTTCATATTTATTTTTCTATATAAATGTGAAATTCACTGCCACAAATATGTATGTCTACAATACAATTAAAATTTGTAACAAATGTTTCGTGGAAATATTTCTTGTATTTACGGTTTTTAATTAAAGTTTATTTAATAGATGACTCGTTTTTTATTTTAGAGTCTGTCTCGTGACGACTTAGTTCCTAAAGGTCCGTAATAAGGAAGAGTCGCCATTTTGTTGAGTGTAGCGATGTACCCAATATTTGTACGGGAACACGGTCGGGGGACGCGAGTCGAATTCTGCGCGCGCAGGTCCTGGGTCCTGACAGATCGGCTACTGTCGGCAATTGTCGTCTAAATTCGTCCCTCATTTAGTCCGCTGAGGAGCGAGACGGGGCGATGTCCGTCGAAGTCATCGTCCGTTCATGCCGTAGGTGCTAGAGTATCTCACTCGGCGTCTATCTGTCGGACGGGTCGGTGCTGCCGCTCGTCGTTTCGCGTGTGTTTGTGATCTCAAGTGTAGTGGGTGCTGCGCTCTACCCCCGGCTGCCTTCATCAGGTAACTATTTGATCCGTTTTCACGACACATTTCGTTATGTTTTTGTGATAATCGTAAGAGATATCGCAAAAAATACCGGCGGACTCAAACGCAACCGCGATCAATAATGATGTTGTCTTGAAGGCAGTCTCAGATTGAACCTAGTACTAAAATAAGTCCGAATTCTCATCTTACCGACCGTCTCTAGCTCATAGCGGAATAAAAGGGTGGAAGAAACGATATTTTCAGTCATGCTCAAACCATGCGTTCACGAGGAACTCACAAAACGAAAAGGTCATTGATAGAGTTCGCAAATTCAAATCGATACCAACAAATAACTCGATATATTATCATCGTTTACGTTTCCTTTTAAGCTGTGATTATTGCGATCAAAGTGATAAAATATCAATATAAAACGTGATTTGTGTGTAAGTGAATATGTCGAAAAAATGTCGCAAAATGAGGTCCGTAGAGGGTAGAGTCAGTATATTCAGATTTAGAGTTCCACGGTTTCAGAAGCTGTTAATGTGGTCATAATTATTTTAATATTTCCTTGCAACTTCTGAGTAATAAAGGTGATTCATAGCGTCAAGCACCGCCTAGATTAATAATCGTAAATATTTACGATATTTTTGAGTTCATTCTCGAAGCAAGTAAATGGACCACGCCTACACATAATCATTACATCTGTACTGATAATAACGAAACTGGTAAAATATTAGTTATTAAATCATTATTGGATCAGTTTAGTCATGTTACCACAGGCTAGTGTAGTCAAGCCAACAGACTTCGAAACTTCAATTTCATTCACCCTCTTGCCATGTCATCCTTACCAAATATAGGATGTTACGACCTCAGGAGCGCACTCTCCCGTCCCTTTGCCATGCCGTTAAAACCAATCTATTTTATTGCGATATTTCTAGGGGATGTGAAGCGATTAATATCCTTAGATCAATAAAAATTATAAGTCGTAAATCAAAATTATTAGTCAAAAATCGAAATTATAAGACAAATCGAAATTATAATATAAAAATAATATAATAATATAAAAATATATATTATTATTATTTTATAAATCTAAATTATAAGTCACAAATCGAAATAATAAGTTTTAATCAAAACTAAATCACAAACTATGCAGTTTTCACTTGGAATGTGCTTGTAACTTTATGTAATGCCTGTCACAGGTTTTTTATCACATGTTAGTTTCCGCACAATCAGGTTCGGCCAGGCGCGGCAGGTGCAGAACGACCGAACAGCCAGATTTGTTTTGTCTGCCGGCTGCGGACGACCGGCAGGTATACAACTCGTCGCTCTGTCACTATTCACTAGAAAATTCTTTACAACGGATAGATATTGTATTGGATAGTGAACGGCGCACGTGGCGGCGCGGGACTGACGGGGTGTATTAAATTACTTCACGGGAGGCGGATTACTTTTATTGTTAAGCAGTTCTTTCCCCTTCTTGTTGAAGCTTAAGAGATTTCAACTGCTTAAAGATATTCGCTTTCATTTGGAAGAGACGTAATAATTCCATTTTCAGTCGCCTGCTAAATTAAATTGAAAAATAAGCACTTGAAAGAAAAAGTAGACACGTGGGCGGAGTTCCTTTATAATGCTTTATAATTCTTCATAACCTTAACCGAGGAAGACGACATTAAATTACAAAGCGTAGTAAATAAACGTAATAAAGTTAGAGTCGCTCGCGTTGCACGGAAAATGATAATGAACGGGGGTTTATTGAGTAAGATGTAGCGAGGGTGGCTGCCGGCCGCCCCGGGGCATGTGCTGCGGCTCCCAGACGGACGAGTCGATACCATCTTAGTAGAAGGCAGACGAACGCACACAGAGAATGCACTGTAGACATGCAGCGGGCTGTAGCCGGCCAGACGGGGCTGAGTGCATGGCGCACATTTCCTGACGATCGAAATGTTATCAACCGTCTGTCGTCTAGGTCTCTATTGAAAAGTATCGATAGATACATATGTATTTGTCTATGATTTAGACACACAAGAGATGTCGGTATCCTTGACAAATAACAATAATAATTGGTTAGGTATGTATTCCAACGCTAACAGATTCATAATGAATATTATAATTATTATAAGGCCGGTTGGTCTAGTGGTTAGTGAACCTGACTGCTACACCGAAGGTCGTGGGTTTGATTCCCACCCAGGTCAAACTTTTCTGTGATGAGCAGTAATGTTTGTTCTGTGTGGCTGGGTGTAAATATCTACATATATAAGTATGTATTTAAAAATATACTTTATGTATGTTTATCAGTTGTCTGATCACCATAGTACAAGCTAACGCTTAGTTTAGGGTCAGATGGCCGTGTGTGAATTGTCTAAAAATATTTATTTATTTATTATTTAAAGATTAAATACGAATACGAAATATCTATTAACACTATTTTGTACGAGCTTATATTTTAACCTGCAATACGTTTTAAGTTTAGGATTTATAACGTAAAAAGTTGTTGAAATTAAAAAAAAATTATGAAAAAGACATTTCATTAAAATAACGAATTCGATCCTTTAATTGAGATGATATAATAAATCATTTAAATTTGCGATAAAATAAATTATTAAAATTTGAATTTCTAGCACCTATCCAGTTTATATTAGAATAATAATGATAGTACTTAATTAAATGGTAATGAAATTAGAAATGTAAAGTACCCAACCGCTGGGTGTTAAGAAATGATTGTTGATCTAGTGACCGTGGTGCGCTGCGGTGAGGCTCGGGATTGCATTACTCTGTATCAAGTGTATGCGCTGTATGTCGCGTATCTATTAAACTCGGTGGTACTCTACATACATAGACATCCTATTATATTGTAAAGAACATTAACTCGATTACATTACTTTAAAGTCTCTAACCTTTTAAGACTACGTTGCGTCATTTAATATAATTGAATAATAATAATTTATTCAGTTACTTCAGTAAATGTTATCTATTTTATTTTGATAAAATCTTGGATCGCTATGCAGTTTTAATATCACTTACGGCGCTGTAATCTTAACTAGAATACAGGCGACGTAAACTATAGGTTTTACTAAGTTAGGGCATTTTCCCATCTTATACTGCGTATCTCTGCTTTGAAGGATCGTAGTCGAGTCCTATTTCATTGAATAAAAAAAAAACCAGACACTGTCTGTGAAAGGGATTCGATTCTCGCAATAGATATTTAGGTGACAAACGCTAGGTCTCGGGTCCTGGATGTTGTTTGTAACTGTCCAAGCCTGCGACACTGCGCCTTCTAAGGAACTCTAATACGGAATTCTATCAGTGTTAATATCTTTTGTAACAGTATTCCATATCAACACACTTATCTATGTATAATCTCGTTAAGTTCGATATTTATTTTATATAGAATTTTTGCGGCTGAAACTTGCTTGGCAAATGAGGTCGGTTGTTCCTAAGTAAGAATAATACGTAGAGACAATGGAACGAGTCGGTAATTTTAATTATTTGTCGTATTTAAGTATAAAACTAAGTTTAATTTAGAACTCTAACTATCCCCGACGGAAAAAATGCCACATATCAAGAGCTTTTAGTAAAAACCACCTAAACTTTGTAACGAGCTCCGACATATATCTTGACAGAAACCATTTTCGATCAATAAAAATGTTCTTGTGAAATTCTAACATAAACTGAGCGTACCCATTTCTGGATAATGGAGCTCGAAATAGCCCCCCAGTCACGTTCCTGTACACGCACCGACATACACGCCGCGCGGCCCGGCCAGCTGCCCCGCAATGGTCAAATATTTTAAATTGTAACGGATATATTATTCTTCCGGGAAATTATTTACTACTCTCAATAAACATACGACAACGATAATTAGGGGTTTCTTGACGCTTCTTCTATAGGAAATTTGTTGATGCGATGACGTAGCTTAACTTCCGAACTTGATTGTAAAAACTAACTTCAAATGAATACATTTAGATTTTTTAATGTCTTCTATATGATTAATACCTATGTACATAGAATCCTCTACTCGGGACCCAAACATTTCATTTTGACATAACCCCAAATGTAAATTGTTACTGTATAGTCCGTTTAATTGATGTTACGAGAACAACAAAATACTTATACATTCACGACATTTAACGTGTAACACACTAATAATTATCATTGGTTGTATTTTGTTTGGTTTGTTGTAAAAAAGACTAAAGTTTGAATAACTTGTTAATCCTAAAAAGATGTTTTATAAAGCTGCTCAACCTCTTTAACAATATCGAAGACGTTGTATAATTAACATACGCTTACTACAGTACTAATCCATACTGATAATAAAGAGAAAAGATTTGTATTTTTGTATGTTTGTTACGAATAAACTCAAAAAGTATTAAGCCGATTTCAAAAATTCTTTCACGATAAAAGTGCTACTTTATCACTGAGGGACATAGGCTAGATATATATCTAGAAAAGTATAGGAATCTTTACTAAAACTTCAATTATTTAACCCAAGGAGTAAAAAAGAGAAATATTTATTTATTCTTCGTTTATTTCAAAATATAAAACTTAAGATGTCCATCTGTGCGACGCCGGGGCGGGCCGCTACTATATTGTATGTTTATTTGCAAATTCGAATAGTCCAAATCAACAGAGCTTTGGTATGCGACCGGGTATAGGGGTGTAACAGCCATTCAAACGGCCCGCCTCCGCCAGTGTCCCAGCCACCACATATTGTGTTGATATTTTTAAGTCTCGGTAACAAAAAAAGTCCCACAACTGTAAATGGTATCACGCGCTCTACATTAGTTAGTAGCAACAATCTGTCTCGTCCTCGCGCTTAATACGACGATCAGGAATGTAGAGATCGTTGAGATATGCGCCGTATTGTTCAATTATAAAATATTATCTATATATCAATTGAAAAAAAACCTTTTTTTGTAGATGCGCTTACAGTATGGTCGAATAAAAAAAAATATCTATATATTAATATGTTTTTACGAACATAACGCAAACGGAGGACTATGACATTCGTCAGTGTTAAAGTTTCCACGGAGAAGGAGCGCGAAAAGCTACTATTTTATATAAAAATACATCAAATATATGTACATTTAATTACAATATAACATCTATACACACTCCATGCAACTGACACGCTGACGTTCAGAAACTCAGTACTGTCAATAACAAATGACTTTTATTCCAGAATGTCAGCCACAAACAGAATCTGTTTGTAAATAACTAGCTGTACCCGGCACGCGTTGCTAAGCATCAACTCATCAACCATGTGTCCTATCGATGTCATTATGGAACCAAAACCTTTTCCAGATAATTCTGAACAAAGCTGCTAATAACATCAGTGCTCTATGTACCTTTTCAGATTCTATAAAGAACAAATAAACACACAAACTCACAAATAAACATTCAAACGTTCAAATATTCAGTATATGTGTATGTGTGTGTGTGTGTGTCTATATATATATATATATAGATAGATCAACATCAATGTGCCAATCAAACTAAATGAAACTACACTATCATTTTAGCGAACGAAATTTTTAAAACAACTTTGTCTCGTTTTAAGAGACTTCAATTAAAATCTAACTATCTGGTCCATAGGGCTTCGCTTCATCCTATTAAAGGCTTGCTACTGAGCATTGGCCTCTTCCTGACCTGGTCCTCTTACTGACAAGGCCTAGAAAATACTCCAGCAAGCTGCTTCAATGCGGATAGGTTGAAATCAGTTCCACATACTTCCTACAATTAAAAAAAACCTTTTTTTATTAAAATGACGATTTTTTTACCCTCCTGCTATTATTATGCTATATATTAACAAATCGCGTTTAACAATAATATTATTATTATATATTGTTAATAAATTATTTCAAGTCATCGGTCCGCGTGGATTGGTCAATTCTTACAGTTTATTGTACTCGATATAGTGATGTCAGGGCCGGCGCGTTCTGGCGGTGGACACGCGGCCTAAGGAGCGCTTCCGGACCGCTTATTCAATCGGGTTAGCCGGCGGCTACATACAACACTGGCTATGTTTGTCCACTCTACGGTAATTCTGATAATATTTTGATTAATATTCGAACTACACCCTTATCGTCGAACCTTAAACTGTCCTATTGGGATCGAGTTCTCAATGTGAAGTACAGATATGATCTACCACGCTGGACAAGTGCGAAATGGTTCTTTGACAACTTTAAAAGGAACACCTGGTATTGCAGGTTTCTTGTTGTTTTCCATGCCCGAAGTACGTGAATAATTTCTTTCGAATACGCTTATAGCTTCGCGAATAATAGTTGCGTGCAGGATTCGACCTCTAGCCCCTCTTATACATTCAAACTGCTGGAGTATCACTATCTAACTTATACTATTTCAACAATTTGACAATTATTTAACCGCGTTGTACAGATATTTACGTAGCTCTCATTATCTGTGTTGTGTTCGTTCTACTAAACAAAGCAAACTAAGATTGTCACGGTTCAAAAGAACTAAGTATAGAAACACAGACGGAAATAACTACTTCATGTACATAGCTGTCTATAAAAACAGATTCGTTTTGTGTTGGTGTTACGCGCATATATCGCGCGTACAGAACTTGTATTGTACCGACCAAGCACCTTGTAGGTCGTTGAAGACAATTGTTTGTAATTCCAACCTGCAGATTTGTTTTTAACCGGCTTTAAATCGAATGTATTTTTTTATATTCATTTGTAGCCATAACTTACTGCTGGTGCTTGTAGTCTCATTAAAATAGTAGTTGTAGTCTCATTAAAGTAGTAGTTGTAGTCTCATTAAAGTGGTAGTTGTAGTCTCATTAAAGTAGTAGTTGTAGTCTCATTAAAGTAGTACTTGTAGTCTCATTAAAGTAGTAGTTGTAGTCTCATTAAAGTAGTAGTTGTAGTCTCATTAAAATTTGAGCGACAATCGATAATTCGACCCTTAATAATTACGGAAGGACTGTGAGACAGAAAGTTCTCCAAAACACCCAATGTCACTATCACCAAAATCGGAACATTCACTCAAAGAAATAAAAAATAATCTTTATTTTTTTGATTATCAAATACAAACTTGGTAATATCATAAAAAGACGAAAAACTTCAAATTCAATACTTGTATATACATAGATATAAATTAAAACAATGGTAAGGTGGAACATATTAGGTTGTTAAACGGGCAGACCGACGGGGTTTGTCCCATGTCGATAGATACTTCTTAATAATTGATCAATCAGCTCTGATTGGCGAGCTGGTTACTAACGGAAGCGGCAGAGAATGACAAAGTTAATTATGTTAATACATACAGTCAGGGGAAACTTTAATTTGAATGTTAAGTAACAAAATTCGACCTAATTGACTAGTTTGGACGATTTACTGAAAAATATTCGTATCTCTTTAAACATAATTATAAACTAATAATAAGTTTGCTAATATTTTTATTGGAATGAATTAATATTTTATTTAGGAGTACAGAAACTTTTATAATTAAAGAAAATGCCAGAATCGTCCATTAATGTTTCAAACATAACAATTTTTTATTACGCATCATGATTTGTTATTGCTTTCATGTTACGAAGTTTCTTTTTACTAAGTTAGTGCGCTTCATCATCAAAGACTACGTCGCCACTTGCCGCCAGGTGGTTAATATAAGCATCCGATGTTGAAAAATAAAATAATAAGAGGACAGGAAAGTAGGAATACTGTTTATTGTGACACAACAAAACGCAATTTTCGTTCATAGCGCTCGTGTGAAATTATTATTTATGACTATGATATTCTCTTAGCAGAGTAATACCAGAATTGTCGTTTAAGGGTTTTTATTTTATTGAATACAATAAACATAAACATATACAGCCTTGGCCAAAAGTATTAGGCACCCTATAAATTACTGCAAAATTACATGTTCAGGGAGAAAAAAA
>DWJZ01004925.1:0-14737 GCA_018249125.1 Asbolis capucinus
CTCTTACACTACGGAGCGGAAATTTTGCATAAAGTTTTCATCCCGATGACAATGCATTTTTATAACAAGCATGACCTAATACTAGGTTCAGGATTGGCTCCAGACAAGAGAACTTCTCAACAGTTAATAATACAGTTATGAAATTTTGTGTTCGTTTCTTTGTATTATGGATCTATAATTAAAGCTTGTGTTTTAAAATATTTTACTAAACCTTGTTCCATAACAATACGGAACTCTTGGTATGCGGTTCCTTCTTGATTATCTGTTAAGAGACTTGAAAGAATTATCTTCACAATCTGTACTTTAAAAGTACTTTTCAGACCGGATATATTCGTATCACTGCGTTAGAAAGCAACTTGGACTAATGCCATTGGTGATACATTTATTTTTTTGCTTTAAATTACTTTCTCTTTGCACTTCAACATCGTAACATAACAGTAACATTAATTATAGTACATCTAATTATGTTCTACTGTTGTATCGCTTAACATTGTGGAGTCGTCATGAATGATCAGGCGAAGATATGGTTATGGGCATAGAGGTGGAGGGAGGGACGAGTAACGAACTGGACTCCGAGTAATTACCCTAGTTGTCCAATAAAAGTACCCTTCCTAGGGGCAGAAGCTGCGTGCTCCTGTTAATATGATTCTCACCTGTAACTTAGTTTAGTGCAATTATAAAATAGACCAGCGCTAGATTTGTTTTAGACAGTCCATCGAATGCATCACCTTCCTCGCGATCTGCCTTTGCCCACAATAAATAATTCGAAAGATTTATTTAGTTTTGAGAGCCGACGACAATTTTAAATCGCATTCACGTCACAAAAAGCATTGTTTGATACAGATTTTTCGGAGCATGGAGACGATGGATCGAAATTCAATCCGCGTGTTTTTAAATATACGTCTTCTTCACGTTTCACGACCATCGATCTTCTAATTCTTTTGATCTGGTTTCGTTTAATGGTAATTATAGAAATGCCTGAATAAATCTAAATCTAGCTGTCCAAGGACAACCAGAGTTCGTTTTTTAACATACATATTTAAGATTTAACACTAAAATCTTCTCTGGATCTATCTACTTTATAGTATCTACTATAAAATCTTCTCTGGATCTCACTATTTTATATTATCTACTATTAATAGACGACAGTGAAAGAATCAGAAATACGAGATCCGGGTTCAAATACAGCAGTAACTTCTTCCTGGTAACTATTAACCAACTTTAATTGCCTCAATTTATTCGAATTGACACATTCATTTTGAAGCCACGTGAGTGTTATAGAAAAACTTTTTGCTAATGACACCGGTTTTCATAGACCTGTTGCAGACTCTAGTATAAGTACTGAGATGGCCTCTCGTATCAACTTTTTGTTCCTATTTATATCGAGCTATAGTGCTGATCGACTTACAGATATAGAACTGACATAAGTAGCATACTCGTAGAAGTTGGAAAAAGAAAATGGAAAAATATTATTTTTATAGATCTCGCATGTTTGCATATCGACATTATAGATTCTTCAGCTCTCTAGTCTAGTTGGTCATGATCATGTCTGTGAAGCAAGAGGATTAGGATTCGATTTCCTTGGATGGATGGATGGATGGATGGAGTCGTGAATGTTATTCGTGTGTTTTATCAGCATTCTTGCTGTCCATGTTGCCACGTCGTCATAGAGCGGAGTTGAAGTGTGAAAGTGTACAATGTTGTATCAATATACCAGTTTAAACCCGCAGCTTTGCTTGCGTGATATGTTCAACGTAGCCTCTGTACTAAAAACTATACCTACGCCAAATTTCATTTAAATGAATTCAGTAAAACGACCTCCTAATCAATTTTTATATCCATCCTCAGAAACTTTCGCATTTATAATATCAGTAGGATTTGAATGAACTTTAAACATTCAAATCATATGAAATCCATACAAACTTCTATATACGTATATATTTAAAATATATATGTTTATCAGTTGTCTGATCACGATAGTACAAGCTAACGCATAGTTTGGGGTCAGATGACCGGGTGTGAGTTGTGCAATATTTAAATATATTCGGATGTTTATATATTCTAATGAGTTCTGTATATTTATTATTATAAACAGATCGTGAATACCAGTTTGCATGTAAAATGTTTAAAACAAATATGATATGCAAACTATGCTGCGCCATGCTACAAGCATGTAATATGCAAATTGCAATATCTGTTACTAATACAAACTGGCATCTTAGAATTTCCTTCTGTGCGTACAGGACGCAATATTACAACATGAAAAATTGGTTCGTTATGAAAATCAGTGTCTGATATACAGTAACAGCTATGGTATATCAGTATACTTTTGAAGCAAAGCTAATTTTAAACTCGTAATCCTGCTAATACTATAAGTGCGATCGTTTGTGAGGATGGATGGATGGATTGATGCATGGATGGATGGATGGATGGGCAGATTAATGGATGGATGTGTGTCATGTCTTTGTTAAAACTAGAGAACGGATTTGAATGAAATTTGTTAGGAATAATACATAGACCACTTTTTATTAACATATGCGGACAAAACCGCGAGTGTACCCTACTGCAGGAGGGAGCAACCCGCGGCCCGCACACTGCATGCGGCCCTTTGAGCATTTTTAAATTAGATTTTTTATGCTTAGAAGGTCAAATACTGTGGGGTCAAAACATAAAATAATACGACTAAAAAAACCATTATGATACAAAAAATGCGCAAATATTTACAACTTTTACATAGTAACTCTAAAACGTCAAGTAGGTCGGATTAAATATAAATAATACTAATCTATATGCGGCCCTCTAGCAAAAATTCAAAGTTATAATTGGCCCTTTAATTCTAAAGGTTGCTCACCCCTGCCCTAATCGATTCAAAAATTTAAAAAAAATCTTCTGCGGACAAAACCCATCACAAAACAATAAGGGTTCTTAATTTATTCCGAATCCCTAAAAACATTCTCGAGGAGCCGTTGTTACACATCAAAACGCTAAAAGATGTAAATTGCCAATAAAACAAATGTTTCTTCACCAAATCATTCTACTTTTAGGGTTCATTTTTCAGTTACTATTTCGCAAAATTCAATAACAAAAATGTATCGTATTATTCGTTATTGACGTATTTTATGTTACAAAATGGTATTCGAAATTTAAATTCCAATTTTACTGTGACATTACTCCATCTGTCATACTTGTATTAGGCAGTTTAAGAAACAGTTTTTTCAAGACAAGTATTCATTTACGTAATACAGTTTCAAAAACTGAACAACTATACCCGTTGTTTGATGGTTTGCATGCAGCTGACTTGAAATTCAAGTATCAATTATAATTATCGTGAGTACCTGTTAACTATTTATAGCAGCAGTGAGTGCACTGTAGGTTCGATAGCCTAGTAGTTCGAACGTTGGTCTCGAACTGGATGCTGGGTTCTAACACTGCGGCGTGCACGTCAAATTCTCAGTCATGTGTGTATCAGATTGAATATCAGTGAAGGAAAACATCATGAGAAACCTGCACTTTGGATGAATAGAAAAATTTTAGTCCTTCGCACAAAAAGTACTGAACCAATCTGGATGAAATTTGGCACAGAGATAGATTATAGTCTGGAATAACACATAGAATAAATAAATTATCAACCTTTTATCAACATACCACGCCAGCGAAGCTGTGAGAGGACCCTACTAACATTATAAATATCACATTAATCTTATGTAAAATGTGAAATTGACTAATATATCAAGAAAATCGATACTGTACGAAACTCAAAACCATATTCTCACCGCAACGTGAATTATGCTTAATTTTATTATCGTTGTTATATTCAATAAACTTTCTATATATAAATTATCTAGTCGCTTTCATCCAATAACTGAGTGCATACTCGTATTACAGATTGGTAATTTCGAGCTCATTTTACTCTACAGGAGATACAAAAGTGAAATCTTGTACGCAGACTTAGGTCCCGGTTACGCAGTGTAATTGCAATAGCAACTGCCTCGACCAGGAATCAAAGCCGTGACCTTTCACTTTTTAAATAAATATGTCAGGACGACTCACACACGCCCATCTGATCCCAAACTAAGCATCTTTGGTAGTATGGTGATCACACAACTGATGAACATACTCGTACATACATACATACAAATACATACTTATAAAGATATTTTTGTTAAACTCAGACACAGAACAAACATTCCTGCTCTTCACAGAAGTTTGTTCTGCGTTTCGAACCCACCACATCCTGCCTAGCAGTCAGGTTCACTAACCACTAGACCAACGAGCCAATATGTACTTTTCCACAACTATTCCAAGGGGATGGGGACAGCGGGGGCTACTTCTCTCCTCCCCAACCTCCCCTCGATACAACATACTGCCAAATCTACTAAGAATCAACGATACGGAAACTTCGAGAGGCACTCAAACATCTGGTGGCCAGCGACTATTAATAGCCATATATAACTGAATTTAATCACAAACACGTAGCGAGACGATAGTGAAGAAAATTCATTAGTCATCTCGTTACGAGTAGACGCAATGGCGGGTTTCCTCATAGAATCCTGTTACGTGTATTAGTTATACTCAATGTGTATTTTGATCATTATCCACTGTAGTTAAAAATGTTATTATTTTCAGTGAACTTATTTTTAAATTATAACAAGTACTAGGTCATTATAATCTTTAATCAAATTTGAACCCACTTGCATAGCCGACCAATTCTAGTTTTACTAAACAATTACAAAATCCCTAACTTTAGAAGTTGTTCGATCGAAGGCCGGCCGGAATTTGGTATTCACTTTTATATTTACTGTGCTGCTATACGCTTCGACGGTACGTACGCTTTGGGGTATATTTGTAAAGCCGATTGACGATTGTGAATAGCGATGCATCAAAACCACTTCAACGAGAAGTCGCTGCGATATTGCTACGACTTTTGAAACGAGAATCGAGCAGTAATAGTCCGATCTACTAGTAATAGTGACAGCTGATAATTGTCAGAATAAGTTGACACAAATGAACGAATGAAATGAAAATGAACGAATGAAATGAAAATGAAAGAAGAAATGAAAGTTTAGTGAACGACAATAAAGGTTTAAAATTGTATTATTTTTTATCTCCTTAATTATTACTTGCTACGAAAACGTCTTAAATTGTTAATAAAGATTATAAAATTCCATCAACCATAAAGGTTCTTGTTATGAAAGCTAAACGCAATTAGTATAGTAATAAAATCTTTATAGTTAAAATTTTAGTACCAGAAGGTACTTTTTAATATTGTGGGTAGACATATAATTATCTAGCTGGTTTTCAGAAAGTGGTGTTAATCTTTCGTTTTTGGAATAAAACTTGATAAATAAATTACTATAAAAGGTCACAGGACGTCCCTTTGATCTATACTAATACTATAAAGAATAATTGACTGTTTGTTAGTACCGAATGGCCCAAGAATCTACTGGATTGGTTTGAATAATTATTGTACGATTCGAATCCGGCATTATCCCTCATGAATATATGCGATAGAATATTCAAAAACATTAGGGGACCGTATCAAAACTTCGATAATGTATGCCAACGTGCGTAAAAAAAACACCAAAAATATCCATATATCTATTACCTGCGCTGCGGAAATTATTGACAGTAAAGCAAAGTGATTTACAGTTTTATAGAGGACATCAATATTTACAAATAAGTCCGCGATACCATATGTCTATTACAGTTGTCACAATAACGACTTTTTTCTGGTAACTGGTTCTTCAAAGCGAAGCGAGGGCAGTTATTAGTCAGCAAATAATTTGTCATTTTTGGTCAGTCTGTTCGTCTGCGCCAGACTCCATTGTTTGAGAAACAAGTTAGTGAAATTAATATAATCGTTTACCAGCTGAAATAAATTTACATATTTAATGTTGACGAAGTTAAGTTTTACTTTGTTCAGGAATTACAGAAGTTCGAACTCTTTTCCGTTCCTTTGCTTGTAACAAAATTTGTCACAAGTTAAGAGATTTTATTGTGTAAAGATCTACTAATCCGCATTAGGGCAGCGTGGTGGAGTATGCTCTAGGCCCCAGTAATAGGAGAGACCCGTGCTCAGTAGTGGGCCATTAATGTGTGGTAAAATCACAACATTACACCATTATTCACTGATGCTAACTTACCTAATGCCTAATAGTTAAGAGTTATGTTTTACCACGTATGTACTACTATCTCTGTGGTTTCAATATGAAGAAGAAAAACACTAAGCTCCTATAAATATTTTCTTCCGTTTTTAGGTTAGGTAGAGACCACGTTCAAACCAATATCTATCACTGCTCAAAGCATAATTTAATCAAAATCAGTATAATACTCTTCTCTCTCTCTAATTCCAAACTAACCAACCAACTATGCCGTAGTTGGCAACCCTAAGTTAGACCCATAACAGCAAATTTCTACGTACAATGGCACAATCATAAAGCTGCTCCACTAACAAGTTACCCACTGCCGTATAATCAGGATGTACGTGTATGTAGGTACTAAATAACAGTTTTTATTGAATTTTTTTGCTCGAGCAACTGGGAACGTGAAATATCACATCAAATCACGGCACCAACGACGTTTGCTTGCACTCGATCGAAACGAAAACTAAATCTGTAAACGTATCGGCACTCTTCCGTGTATTTGAAATACGAGTATTTTTATTACATATCAGCCGTGTTGCAATGTTATGAGAAACAATGTTTTTTACAAGTGTATTTGATTTTGGTGGCTCGATCACGTATATTGTTGGAATATTATTAAATTTGGAGCATATTAGGTAATACTTATTTTCCTCAGCCCAAACCAGTGATTCTCAAGGTTATCCAGGTGGAACCAAGAGCCAACGCGAGACTCTAGAACCATCTATGTCAAGGTGAAAAAAATATAGGTTCACAGTTGTAAATTCGAATTAACAACAATATCAGATTTATAACAACTCTAAAACGTTGCTTATTAATGTCAGCAGATAATAAAAACACTAACCAAAAAACTACGGAAGCATACCAAGATTCCAAACTTATGCCCAAGCAATTCTATTACAACACAACAAACCAAACAAAAACTACATCTCAATCAGCCTGTTTGTGACGTTGTGTATATCAACGTAAAATTACAAGCACGTGACCAACATACCGATTTTACAGCGCTAGTTTTTGAAAGTAGTACGCAATTTGAAAGGACCAAAGAAAACAGGAATGCCACGCGTGTCTTGAGCTTGGGCACGACCTCATTCATGAAAGCGACAGCTGTATCGTGGTATGTTGGTCGATATACAACGGAATGGTTTGTAGCTCTCGCCTTTTCTGTGCTATTTTGTCGTATTGAGGACTGAATTTCTGGGCTAGATGAAAACTTTTTTGATAACGATGGATCTTTCTACTTTAGCGTTATAATGGGAAATTGAACCTTGATTCAATTATGGGCTGTAAATTTCCTGTTTTTTTTAATCAATATGTGTATATAATCAGTGCCACCTATATGGCATTGCGTTGCGTAAAAATCGGTGTAATAACTTTATAAATTAATTAATAACTTAATAGCCCAGACCACGATGCATACATCTAACAATGTAAAAATGTGCTTGCTAAATGTAATAAGTATGTTCTTTATCTTAGTTATGTTAGCTGCACAGCACATAATTATGACCATACATAGATTTAAAAGAAAAAACCGATATAAATATTTGATCTGTCGCATTCAATCCAAAACCAGATTGATACAAATAAACAAAATTGATGCCACAGGCCATTAAGTATTACGGAGCGATTGGCTGTAAATTAATCTGACAATGCGAAAATAATGCGAATGGGAATAAATGTCGTGAAGCATGAGAGCAGACAGGGTCGGCTCGCGGCTTAATCAGTGATGGCAGCGTGGCGGCGTGGAGCGGAGTTCACGCCGGATAAACGGCAATTTGTCAATCATCCTGAATGCCTCACGCTTTCAATAAATGCCACGTGGCACCGCTGACGTCATTGGCAACCATTTATAATGTACATTGGCCATAGCCAACCCGATTTTATTACTCATTTCCAATCTCGATATGAAAGCTACCGATAACAATGTTGCCTCCCAAAATGTTGATTCAATCGAAATTCATATTACTATTTTTCGGTTCCCTACCAAATACATTCTCATATTGACTCTACTAAATAAATATTTATGACGAAATATCATGCATCCGTAATTCGATATAGTAAACTATTTTTATTTTGTCCCATTTCAACGGTTATATACAGTCAACAGATTGATGTCGCGATTATGATATTAAAGTTTGAAAAACGTTATTTTCAGAGTTCTGCATTTAAACATATCAAGATGGAGTCATTTTTATATCTTTTTTAATTCTGTTTTTCCTTTTAAAATTAGTTTATCGCAGTTTATTTTATCTTTACACCTACTTCATTCGTAGTGCATCTGACAATAACTACGATAAGATAAATACTCTTTTTTGTCTGTTGTAGCATCACGAAGAAACCAGTGTATAGATTTTGATGATTGTTTCATGGGATTATTTTCAGTTCCGTAACTAACATACTTTGTTGGATTACGTAAATATGTATCTGCCGTAATTTCGTATCAAATATTAAATCCACGGATGACTAAAACAAATCCAATACAAATTAATAAAATTTAAGTGTCTGTTTATAATATTAAAATAACCGCTTTTTACTAAACGAATAGGGTAATTACACATTTATAGGGTAATTACACATACATATATAGGGTAATTACACATATATCGGGTAATTACATATCATCATCTCAACCCATCACGGCCCACTATTGAACACGAGTCTCTTTTCTGAATGAGAAGGTTAAGGCCATAGTCTATCACGCTGGCCAAGTGTGGATTGACAGACTTCACACACCTTTGAGTTTCGCAAACTCCCTGGCATGCAGGTTTCCTCAAGATGTTTTCCTTCACCGTAATAACGAGTAACATTTAAATGCTTAAAACGTACAAACTCCGAGAAGTGAGGACTGCGCGCCCTGGAATTGAACCCGAACTCCCCGAGTAGAAGGCCGAATTCCTAACCACTAGGCTATTACCGCTTACATTACATTTACATATACCAATATAATATATTTTGTCTGTTTCTTCAGGCTAATCTCGAGAACTACCGTTCTCGACCGATTTTGGCAGAACTTTCATTGGCAGATAGCTGATGTAACTTAGGCTAGTTTTGTTTAACGCTATTCTGTTCTTTTTTTTTAAATCACACGTGGACGAAGATATGAGCTCAGCGTCAATTCAAGTTATATTCTTCGCAAACATATTTACTAACATGAAGTATGTATGTATCGCATTAAATGTGTCAAGATACTATGATAACCTTTTGTTGTGCAACTACGAAAGGGCTATTAACGTTTGTGATATATTATATTCTTGTATTACTTCTATCTATATACATACATATGTAATCAGCTTCTAGAAAACTGCGCTATCAATTTGGCAAGTTGAGGGATTTTTGTGTCAAAGAATGAATTAACCATGGTTTAATTTATGGAAATAATGCTTATTCATTTTGAAAATATCGCAAAGCAGCATTATGTTGATTTATTTGAGTCATAATTCAAAGTCAAAAAATGTATTTCATCATAGGAACGTTAAGTGAGCTTTTGGTTCCTAAAACGAAGTAAACAGTTTTCATTTCATTTCAATGAAAGTCAAAATTTTACTTACACAATATTCATACATTCTTATTAAGTGCACCTGTTGGTTCAGTTACAATGTTTCACACTAGGTGGCGGTGCAACTTCAGGGCTAACGTAGTTGTGTCTTTAGGTGAGGGAATGGGCTAATCCTATAAATATTAGAAATGAGTAAGTGATGAGCACGAACGTTTGTTCCTCTTTCAAGCAGAAAATACTGAATGGAACTGAATGACATTTTGCATTGATATCTATACTATATTTATTTCTATACCTAAATGTGGTTTTCGGTTATATGCGGTTGTAGTCGCGGGAAAATGCTAGTAGTTTCATATGGCCGAGTGTGATGTCACTCTTGAATACAAGGTCTATTAGCATATTACTGGTACGGACTTACGCGAATTTTTATTTCAATATTTATGTAAATTATCTGAAGAGCGCCTATCTTGTATACTTATAACGTCTGATATGCATCTTAGAGTTATCAGATTTTGCTCGTTTATTGTTAAGTATGAATAATAAAAGGTATCTAAAAGGTATACGTAATAAATGTTAAGATTATCTAATTCAGGGGTCGGTAACCCGCAGCTCACATACATTTCGACGTGGCCCACTCTGACCCCATTAACACGACGCAGCTTGATGTTTCTCGATCCCGAGTGATCCTAGATACGATGACATATAAAATGTGGCCCGCATAATTTTTTCTAAAATTTGTGGCCCGACCTAAGAAAAGGTTGCCGTCCCATGATCTAATCAATCAGGTCTCGATATCGGATACCAAAACCAAACAATCGATTCCAATTAAAAGGCCAAACAATAGTATTCTCAGCCGCGGAGATAACAGCCTAAATTGACTTTGCTGTCGGTACTAGTTACGTGGCATTCACCGAAACATTGCTTGTCTAACCTTACAGGCGCTCGTATTAATTTAGATTATGTACTAGCCTCAAACTACTTTGATCTCGTGACGACGCCTATAATAAGTCAAAAATAATTTATTTCATGTATTTTTAATACACTCATGAACGTCTTTTTTTGGAATGTACCACTGTTTCGGAAAGGTGCTATAATAAAGAGATGTTTTTTCCTCACGGCACGGCGAAATAAACTCCTCGCCACATTTTTTGAAAATAATGCCAAATTAGTACTTCTCTGTTCCAAACTCTTGTTCAATCACCGGAGAAGATATATCTTCCTTGATTCTGTAGATATATAATTATATATTTTCAGTTATTTTATTATGAAACCTTATCAAAGGTTAACATGCCTATGAACCTATAATTACTATTGCATGGACTCCCGCCTTCTATTATACATTAAACAACTTTCAAAACTTAACACGCACATGCACACATAAAATAATATTATATTATTATAACAATAATCAAAATATCAACGTACCGAACGTACGTGTTACAGAAATAGTAAGGTGAAGCATTACCGTCACGATATGGCTAGAATACATTACCTCACTTGTGATGCCGTTAGTTCGACGACCCAAATCACGTAGGCTGTAAGAACACGATCGATAATAATGAATGGACTCGATAGCTTCACTACCTTTCGCGTTTCCCTTTCACAATTGCGTTTTTGTGGCTTCCTGGTTCCTGATGTCTTCTAGTCTGGACTCTATTTCGTATGTCAATAAGACAAATATGACGATTTCTGAGATTTTTTCCAATGCAACCCATAAATGTTCTACTCTTGAACTGAGTCTCCGATGTGAGAGGTACAGCCACCATGCAGGACAAGTGCGGATTGATGGAGGTATTAAAGGGGTGAACCCTTTAAGATTTTTAAGAACACTCAGAATTTCGATATAGGTCAGTAGGCACATATTATTTCGGCATGAAAGTTGTAAAATAAAATGTTGAGAAATACTTCTGGTTGAAAAGAGGTGTTGAGTTTTTCTTATGAACCCTGTCGTGTGACACGCACCCTTACCTAGTTTTGCCTCTTTTATTGGTATGGATCAGATTGAATACATAATTATTGTTATGGTTAAGATGGATTATGAAAGGTTTAAAAGTTATATTTTTTACCCAAATATAGTGTACATTTATTCGTTCTGTTATGTTACGAAAGTTTAAAAAAACAAATGTTCAAATAGAATAAAACTAAAAATTTCGAGCAACGGATTATTTTTTTTAACATACAATAACTGTACAATAATAGAGGTTAAATCGAGCACTAGGTTACAAAACAATGTTTTGAACACAATGTACAATAATTGTACAATAATAGAGGTTACAAAGAAGTTGTTATATATTATTATTTCACTTATATTACAAGATAATTATTATAAATTATACCTAATGCCGTACTCAAACGGATCAAATCGTAGGGAATCTTTTTATGCCCGCTCTAGTACCTGAACTTCCGTTTCTCTTTGTGGATTAGACCGGAAAACTAACACTCATCTGTCACATAAATGTCTTTCCACAATACGAACGTAGGAACCTTAGCTTTTCAGTCAGCAAGTCTAAATTCTGTTTTTAAAAGTATTTGCATTTGGTATATTTCTCCTTCATCTTTTTTTTAATTTAAATAGTACCATGAGTCTTTTTCGTTTGTCCTTACCTTCGGCCAACAAAAGTGTACATAGACTTTAAGTTTGTGTTGTCAGATAGACAATACCTAATGGTCATATTTGTTATTAATTTTTAGTACTTACTATTGCCTACTACTGTAAGCCATCAAATGAATCAGTGAAAAGCCTTAGACTTGACAATAGTAGGTTATTGAACTGCTAATATCGCGTTAATCGTCACGATTGTTTGACGTTAATGTGCTCAGTTGTTCGCGTGACGATAATGACGGAAAGTTAATTTGCTCAGAACATTTCTCACGGTACCTATTTCACAAATGACGCCAGTTACGTCACAAGTCAAGCCAATAGTTACGTTATTTATCGGATCACTACTTCTTGCTTCCAGTAGATTACCTGATTTCAAGCTGTTGACTGCAATCCATTAATGGTGTTCTGAGGATTATGAAGTTCTAAATATAGTACAAAACGTTGCTCAGGTATGGATTGCAGAGGTCTGAAGCCAGCCCAAATTTCGCAATTATTTAGTCTGCCCGAAAGCCAATATTTTTTACGCCTTCCATGCTTCGGGACAAGTAAATCCTACGAAGCCGATTGTCCGTTGAGAATCCTTATGACTTATTAGAGGCCTTCTTACTTCTTCAAAAATAATATCACACTTGTGTTGGTCATTAAACCTAACCAAACCACAATAAAGCAAGGTGTTGGAGTACGCTCTAGGCTTCCTCAATGATGACAGTGATCAGTAGTAGGCTATTAACATTGTGGAACTTTAGGTCAGATTTCAAATTACTGCCTTGTGAGACCCCTACTTACTATTGCCAGCAGAATAGTGCGATTTGTTAGGGGGATTTTAACACCGTGAGAACGCATTATCACTTGGGCAAACAGGTTTAGAGAAAAAACATTAGCAGTACACGCGCTATTAAGTATGTTAATAGTTTCTACACAACTCTTTATGTACAAAATTATACACCAAAATTATATTTAATAACCATTACAAGTCACTTCCTTGGATTAAATTAACGCTTTAACCGCACTTGACAGCATATTTGGTTTACAAATACTATTGGAAAATGGTTCACAAAAAGCACTTCCTGGAACGACTTGTGCAATCGGTGAATGTAAATCTGTTATTAGCGACAATAGAGAGTTTGTAGGCAAATCAGTGTAATAAGGTGACACCTACTCCGTGTGACTCACAGCTCAGCACATCTGGTGTTGTGTAAACTTAGAAACGTCAACCATTCGCCCAGTAGCTACTGTTGACTAAGTAAGCGATATTTTACTTAAAATTAAAGACGGATGTTCAACAACACCCAGTTTGGATAGTGATCAAGGCGGATATTGATCTAATAAACTATTTTGATATTTATATAATAGTTGGTAAATTTTTCTACCCTGTGAGACTCTGTGGTTCTTAATCAAGACTCGTACAAATATCATAGAGGTAGTAACTAAAATCTATGATAAATGTAAAGATTAACGCACAGATACACCCAAATGCACACATACACACTCAAATATCGTGTTCTGCAATGTCATTACCATACTTTTTGATAATATCACACGGCTCGAACTCTCAAGTTGAGACAAAAGTTAAAATTTAAAGCAGAAATATCAATAATGACAATTTTTGTTATTTATTGCTATTTTCATTACAAATGAGTTTAATTAATAGCATCCAAAAACGGCATTAATTCATACATTTCCGTAGCACATAAATGTTGTCCAGCAAATCCGTGTAGACTGTACCACCACATCCCACGTACAACATGGCCCGATACTGCGTCGTAATTAAGACATCGTAGAATTAATTATTTAACGGTTACGTACACACTCATACAACGCACTACGAGATTAGGAGACATTATACAGCGGGTGGCATGAACCACAAACACCCATGGGCCAAAAAAAACAAAATGCAATTTCACGGAAATCAATCTAGTCCTGCACTATGTTATGTGTATAAAAAAAATGCTTCTATATTGCTTTACCCCTTTTATAGCCCACTACTGAGCACTCTCCATACTGAGAAGGCCTAGAGCATATTCCACGCTGCTCCAAAATGGATTGGTAAATGGTTGGCCAATCCAAGTGTCAGTAGATTTAAGCCGCCCAAAGGCCATCTCCAACTTAGCGTTTGGTATCTAACGATAACAACCGGGACCGACGGCATTGCGTGCCGTAAATGAATTTTTTTAGCACGGTCACCTGCTCCTGTTACTTAGCTTTCAATTCATATCGTTGAGTGAAGACAGTAAGAATCGTTAAAACTAATTTATCTTTGAATTTATAATATAAATTAAAAAATATATATATTTAACTAATTTACATATATTATAATTACTCATTTATATAATAAATTATACTAATTTATATTATAAATTAGTTAAATTAAATATTTTATTTTCCTGTCAGACTTATCTAACACTTTCAAGTAAAACAAGCTGCCGCGCAATATATATATATATATATATGACTATATACCCGAGAATATATATATATATATATGTGTATAATTTCTTT
>DWJZ01004926.1:0-14736 GCA_018249125.1 Asbolis capucinus
AATAGGCATGTACCATAGACTAAGCATACAACCAGAGATAATATTTTTTTATACAGATAAAAAATATTTGAAGTTTTAATATTTCCATCGGATTATTCCACCTGACTAAATACAACACCTCGAGTAAAATCAGTCTAAGACTTATTAAACTGTCTTGTTGAATTCTGTTCGTCTCACTAACGCTATAAAACTAAACCATTCTGTAACATGAGCTGACATACGATGTGCGCTGTATTGAGACTGTTTTTGCACGCACAGCAAAAAAAAATACTATGGCATCCAATCTATTTTATATACCAACTAAAATGAATGTTTTTCTAGATAGTAAAAGTACGAAATAGAATAAGAAACCACGGTTGTTATTTGTTTGTTAATGACTATAGCGAACAAATAGATGAAGCGTTCAAATTCCGGGAAACAACGCGTTTGTGCTCCAGAGGGCACGTGAACCTTCAAGTGATACTGTGACCGCAGCGACAATGTTAGTACTTTTTGGACAGCATAAATCTTCTGCTCACTAACCCCTCCATCAAACCGCATAGGTAGTACTGACAAGTATGATCACGACTTCCTCAGCCATGTGAAGAAAGCTATACCATGCCGGAAGACATTAACAGGTTATAGCCAGTAAAGTTAATGTTAAAAGTTGACAAACATTATCTTTAATTAATGTCACACACATGGTTCAGTTAAGAGCATTTAGTACAAAGTTTAACATATCGTCCTATGTTATGGAACAGATATAAAAATGATAACTTCATTTATTACATTAGAAACTCTATACCAAATTAAAATAGTTTTGATAGTACGTGAATTCCTCTAGTCGGCCTAACAACGGGAAGTACATATATTATGCTTGAGAATACCGGTCCTATAGTAAAAATGGTATACACTAGTGATTCCCAAAGTGGTTCAGATGAACCCTATAAAAATTAATGAAGAGAATTTAAATAGATCCCAATTTTTTTTGGTAATTTTAGCCCTGTTTTGGTTAAAAGTTATCGTATGTAATCCTTTAAAGAAGGATATTTTGAAATTTCAAGATTAAAATTGTTTGGTTACAGCTTTTTGTTATTTTTTACGAATTTTGGATGTATGGTACAAAAACCAATAAAATGGTGGCGTTTACAAAAACCAATAAAACTTTGAAGAGTGGGCTATGAGAATAAAATTTGAAAAGCACTGTTATACGCGATGAATTTGTTTAGCAAGTAAAATATTATCTTAATACGGAACTGCGAGCGGAGGTTTTATCGATCGAGTTCTCAACGACAATAAAAGTGGAGTGAGGAAAGCTGAATACGATCGTTGCTTTTAAAATCTCGATATAAAAAACCCGTAAAACGCAGACGTAGAACTTTTCATGTGAAATCAGAAGATTTTAAAGTATTTATTGATTAGAATACATCGGAATTTAAATTTCTGTGTAGCTCAAACTGCGTGATTTGAGATTACAAATCATTTTATTACTCTTTTCAGATTACATATATGGTTTATGGGTAGTCATTTTCATAACAGTGAACATTTTATGCTAATTTATATCTAATAATAATAAAAAATACTTTATTGCTCCAATAAAATACATAACAAATTGATTAAAATGACTAAATTGATGAAATAAAAATAAAGAAAGAAATATTTATAGTCATATGCATAACATATCACACAATCCAGATTAATCAACATTTAACGTTAATATATCCCCGGCAAGAAAAAAAATGGCGTATATACCCGTGTTCACTGTAACGTAATGCTGTGTTTTGAAAAAGGAACAAAATAATATACTTTTTCGCAATTTTTACTCTTATTGGGTTGCAATAAAACACCGTCTCGCTTACAGTTTATTAAATTTTATACAAAATTACTATTTTATACAAATGACTTTTCAAGTATACTCATAATTTCGCTGTAGCTATAAAATCGAAGTTGGACTTTGATCATATGCAGAATGGCGATTCGCCGCACTAGTGCACGACAGGGCTCAAATTACATCGTCGGAATGGAAACAATGGGTCCATCTATTGAGCGCAGGTGACATTATCACGATAACGGTTTCACAGTACAGGCATGGACGAAATACACTACAGGACTGACAGTCGAAAAAAAATAGTACATCGGGCATTAGTACCTGACGACTCGTTAGATGCCGCTCGGTGCTTCACATTGTTTGGTCGTCATGAAATCAATTCTACCTTTTATTCTCGTACAGAATATTGCCTACTAGTCTATTGTGGAAATACGGCAAGGACTGTTTTGAATTGTAGATGTCACTATAGGGCCATTTTTACGTTTACGTTCCATTTATATATTTTTTAATCTAAATATACATATGAATATAAAACTCAATGGTGACTGACTGACTGACATAGTGATCTACCAATGCACAGCCCAAAACAATGGAGGGATCAGGCTGATATTTGGCATGCATATAGCTACTATACGCAGACATCCCCTAAGAAAAGAATTTGAACCCGAATTGAAATTTGAACCCGAGCGAAGCTGCGGGAAAAAGCTAGTTAATAACATAAAAGTAATGGAACATTCATAAACACTTTTTAATAATGTAGGAACCCATTTCCCCTGGGGTCCGTCAAGCTGGGCGGCAAGGCGTGTACATCTGTATGACGGAACCGAAAATTGCGTCCTCCCACGTAACGATTTATACGCGGCCCGGCCAGCGCTGCAGCGGTCGCCGGGCGCCGGCAAACGCTCATTCTTGTTTATTTGATGCGTGTACAACATTCCCTTTTATGACTTTACCGCACTCGTAAGTTATAAATTGTAGCCTAGGAACTAGTCTCGGCTAGTACCTTTTATGAAATTGTTAACAGCTTTATCATGTAGTCTTAATTTAATAAATATGAATTTTACTTTTTCTAATTAGCTGAGCTGAAAACTGTTTTTACTAACTTCCATACCCAATTACCATTAAAATCGGAAATAATATGGCAGATAGACTTATATCAAGTGAGCTCAAAGTTAATATGATGAAATAAATCGTTTCATTGACTTTGATATATAGTTTTTTGTGATGTGACAAAAAAATCAAAAATTACAATGAAAGCAGAAACATTCGTTTTCTAAAAACCTTACCAACAACCTCACTTATACAACGCATACTGGCATAATAGTTTTATTAGTTAGTCAAACAGTAAAATATAAAACACCGTCTCAGAATATGAGTTCGATATTACTTGCAGAATACATCACGGAGTACTAGATAGGCGCCACTTCGTGGCTAACGGTAATACAAGATGCCTAGCCCAGGCTACTCAACTGATTCGTATGCCGAGGCAGTAAGACGTATTATGTTATATTGATAGCAAAACTCACTTTCTTGCTTGCTAAGACTTTCTAGAAATATGATTATGGAAAATTATTTGTTTACACACGCATTGTATTTGTTCCGCATAGCTGTTGCATACGAGTTAAAATTACATTAGGTACAGGTTTTCATAGCATAGTGTTGCGTCGATTCTGATTGATCGGCCGAGTTAAGTAACAGTGGCCACGGGAGTGGAGGATGAATGGATAAGTGGTAAGAAATCCTGGAGAACTAAAAAACACCAGTTGAAGTTTCAAGTGAGCTAGTATGTGTGGAGACACTTTTTTGTCATTGATCCGACATATACATATATGTATTATTGATCGCAGGAGGCGAGGTAAAAAATGACAGTTGTGCACGGAGTTATAAAGCTCGGCGGCTGGTATTGATTGTCAGTGGTCGGTCGAATTAAGCTTCAGTAGAAGCGAAAAAGTATGAATGTTTATGTAAAAATATTTCAAGCGCTTTCGTAGTTCACAATTTTGGACTATGTTCTTAATATCAGAGGTCATTCGTTAAGCTTTGTCGATTCTGAAGAAATAACAGATTTTATTATAAATTAAACATTTACTCATAACCTAACATGACGCAACGCTGCTATATGCTAGAATTACTAATCTTTGTTTGAAACACCATAAAATAACCGACAATTGTGCCTCGATGTATTGCCATTACGTTGCAATGACCTATCTCGGTCCATTCAAACCTTTCAGACATGTTGAATAAGATAGATGTTAGCTGCAGACTTCAAATGCTCAGTAAACGGAGAAGTCAATTATTTCACAGTTGATATTCACTTTGCACATAATAAACGCTGGTGATAAACACGTTAATATCGAATATATGCCCCGTGTTGCCCCGTAGAGTCCACCCAGTGCCTATGTTGATAAAAGTAGCCTATGTCACTGAGATCAATTCGTCGCTCTATTTCGACGTGAAAGACGGACAAACACACGCCTTCACATTTAGAATATTAGTAGCGTCCACCCGCGGTTTTGCCTGCGTCGTAGGGGTATATTTATAAAAAGTAATATATGCTATTCCACACTATCTATGCCTATGTCAAATTTCATTTAGATATGCTCAGTAGTTTTTGCGTGAAGGTGGAACATACTCTGGAAACATTGCACATGTCATACGATGACGTAACGACAAGACCTGAATATAGGAGTTTTTTGTATCGTTTGTATATACTCGTATATGTACAAGTTCCGACTAACAACTTTCAGAGCTCGGCCGCTCTCCAGACATTACACAAATCCATCTTCACAAACTTTCTCGTTTACAATATTAGCAGCAGGACAGGATAAGTATGGATTTCATAGCGACGTGTTTTCAGAAATCCGAATTTGACCAGCGTGCTAAGCCTTCTCAGTCATTAGGAAATTGCTCAGTAGTGGGCTAAGCCACACTTTTATGCTTTAAAACTCCACACATGGTGCACAGTTTTTGTTACATAAATTCAGGACCGGGAATCAAACCCGATCATAATTGAAAAATTCATGCACTACAATTATGATATGGCAATACACATCAAAAAACCATAGCCAGAAACCAACTCGACCGGGAATCGAACCTAGCACCTCCCATTTCACATGTAGTCTACCAACTACTCTACAGGCGTACAATAGTAACTTTAGATGACAAATATTTGAATTTAGTTGACCTTTAAAATTTAGTAAATGGCACTTACTCAGTTTTGCCTTTCAACCGTCAATATACACAAATAAATCAATCTTCAAAACGTGGGTATATTTGGTATTCTCAAACAACGGTGGCAGGAACAATCAAAGCCGTTGAAAGCCTAACAATCGCCACCAGCAGCTGAATCACGCAGACTGACGTTGGAACGCGGTGTGGCGCCGATGCGCCTCGTCGCACGTCAACACTGCCTCTATACGAGTGTATTCAAATTATATCTAACCAGACTACGTAGAATAGTTTTCATCCCCTATGTGACGGATCGGCAACCTTTTTTTATATGAGGGCCACAAATGTTGTTGGCGTAGTCCACATTCCATGTGTCGTCGTCGGGAGGATCACGAGAAACGCTAAGGTCCTTTAATTAGTAGAGTGTTGACCGCACTGCAATTGCAAACAAGCCACATGCAGCCTACGGGCCTCATGTTGCCGACCCCTGCCCTATGTTCTCCTCCCACCGGTTAAAACATTAAAAACTATAGAATAAATGTTTCAGTTACTAGTTTATTTACACTAGCTTGCTTGTGAACTGACCCAACTCCGGATCCATCTATTCTGGCGATATTGATAGAGAAATGTATGTATTATACCCACGAATGTGTCGTGGGTTGTAATTGCTCGTGACGAATATCTTTGTTAACATTAACGACATACAAAATTTTGTGTGTTTACACTAACATCAAAAACTAATTAAACATTGACGAAGTTTTTAAACTGTAATAAATTAGTATGAATCTCTTTCTTTACATTTTTTAAAGTATTTTTATACCACCCCAAAATTTTGGTTTGAAAATCACCTGAAAGCGTTTGACTTAAACTTTACCGCAACCTAATAAGGAAAGCTTTTTTAATTATTCCCAAAGGAAGCAACAAAAAAGTTTAATGACAAAAATCTTTGCCCTAGAATAATATAATTAAAAAGTTTATTATAAATTTTAACAAAAAAAACTAATATATTTTTATCACCGTAATCCCGCGGGACTCGCCTTATTACAGTTATGTGCGTATCAGAAGTTATCACTTGCTACGGCGAGGAAACCTACACTTCTAAGAGTTCTCCATAAACTTCTAGAAGGTGTACAAAGTCCACCAGTCCACATCCAGCGTGTTAGACTAAACCTGTACCCCACATCGATAGTATCGCAACCCAGTAGTTGGACAGTTATGGGTTGAAATCAAGTTCTCAAGGTTTCCATAACAGAAGATAATATAGCAAGAAATTATGGTTTTAAAAGTCTTTACAAGGTAAAGATCATAATTATATTGTAATGGTGCAGGCTTCATAAAAATAACCACACGTATATTGTATACGGTCACGGGTTATTTATAAATAACGCAAGTATTATTTTGTAATCTCTGAAAATACAGATCATCGTAAGATGTACATGTTAATTCTCGCATGGCTGTTAAAATCTTAAAAATAAAGATGCTTCATTTCGGTTTATATTTTCTAAATGGTTTCAAGTCATCACTAGGCTGAACTGTATGTTACTGGGCTGAGTCGAACTCCTCATTGAGGCCTAAAGCATATTTCATTGCTTGGCCGGACGATCGTTTGTACCAAACAATTTCAGTCTTTCAAGTTAAGACGTCGTTCGAATGCAATCCAGCTTTGGTACTCACATTTATATTAACTGCCCTTCAATAGAAATTCAACTCTATATTCACAGTTCACATTTCGTTGACGAACAACTCTCGGTTCGATGTCGTTGGGGTGCATTTGCAATCCGATTGCGAATGTGAATACAAAACGGCGTTTCAACAACAAAGTTGCTATGATATCGCTACGACTTGTAAAACAAGAATTGATCGGCAAATTCAATGCGAATTGGAGGAGTGGTTAGAAGAAAAGAGCATCCAAAGAGCGACTGTACCCTGACGGTAACATGCGTGACCGACGGTTTACGTACCCTCCGAAGCACAGAGCAGTCTTTTTATTTTCACTGAGCCTACTATTACTTAATTTGGCCAGTCAGTTGCGATCGCCATAAACCACCGTGCTATGGACGCTTTAACACGAGAGAAATCCATAATTTAAATAGCGCTGTTAAACAGATTTGTAGACGTGATAATCTTTATTTCGCGTAGGCACATAAACGAATGCAAATTGTAGTGTAAATTAGATGATTTGAGCTAAGTGCGAGTCGGGCTAGCACACTATTGTTTCCGTAGGGCCGTATTAGATTTACTTCTAAATATTAGATGTGTTTTATTACTCTATAGGTTCGTTCTTGATATTAACAATGGTAACACTTGTAGGTTTATCTCCACAGACTCACTATTTCGCACTGAATTTCGAGGGTAAAGAGAAAAAATCATTTTTTATTAATATAAAGTAAGGTACATGAACAAAAAACATCAACATTCGATCACCTCCAGTTCTAAAGCTCATTCTCGTTTCAATGCTTCGCTGTTTCGCATCTGCTTGTTATATTTTTATATTTATGTTATTTTATTGCGTTATTGTTCATTTAATCATTTACTTTAAAATATGCCTAAAACAATGTCTAAGACCCGTGATTCGGATTATCTGATAAAATACCAAAAGTTAGAACACGACGTATACGACGTATCCACTATTTTATTATGTCACGCTTAGTGCTACACCTGCGCCTCAGGTCCGAAATGCGAGAGTTTGTGAGGATGGACGGTTAATGGATGTTTGTTACTTCTTCACGCAAAAATACCTCAACCGATCTGGATGAAATTTGGCGCAGAGATAGATTATAGTCTGGAATAACATATAGCCTACTTTTTATCAACGTACCTATGGCGGGGGAAGCCGCGGACCTAAATTAGTTTCAAACAAAGGTAATCTATAGGCCTTCAGTATAACCGTTTTTTCAGCATATTGTTACAACAAGCGTCATGTTGGTGCAGATTTCTATTACTGTTACTAGACTTAAAAAAACCCTAGTTTTTTGTGTAGTATGTTAAAAATATTTGACTCATATAATTTGTAATTATTGTAAGTACCAACATGAAATAAATGATTTGAGTTTTCAGTTTTATTACGGAATCCTAAAAACTGTTTACTCACTACGATTCGATCAAGCCACACCAAAAATGTGTGATCTGTATGACGCTGCCCTAAAATATTTTCGTAAACACACATAACATGTTTAATTTTATCTTGTTATTACAACTACATGATTTAAAAAGTTATTCAACTCTGCTGGTAGCTCGGATGTGTTTATCAGCCTCCGTCGAGGGTTCCAGTTGGACGTTACAGTACAATGTTTGAATTGTTGTTTGTTTGGTCTTTAAAGCGTTCATAGTTCAATGGCTTATGTCCAGCCTAAATGAATGACTAAGTTAAGCAAAGCGGGCGCGGTGGTAGGACAGTGGGTGTGACAAAAAACCTTGAGCACTTCCGTCCTTCGGAGGGCACATAAGGCTTTTTAAACTTAGGCAGCAGTAGTTACTTTGAAATGTCGCAGTCCTTCATGCTGCGTAAAAACACGACACGTCATTTGGTCAGTACCCCTTCACTAAACCGCATTGGGACAGCGTGGTGGATGTGCTAGGACTCCTCAGTTACGAGGAGAGACCCATGGCCCAGTAGTGGGTCATTAATGGGTCGAAGAGGTTTATACAATATTCTTCAAGCTCAAGATGTAGTGTACAGGAGAATTATACTAATAAATTTGACAACACGTGACTTAAATAGACCTAGATGCCATACGTAGCAGCCAAGCTCCATTAAACAGCGCTCGGGCAAAACCCAATATTTTGAACAAGTACAGTCATTAGCAAAACAATGGTGTTACTCGGGCGTAGTTAATTAATTACTTTATTTAAAATCTACATTAATTAAATTGAAGAGAACGAACTCATTTTACAGTTAACTATTTAAACCATAACTGTTAACCAACGTCTGTACTAATATTGTTTGTTTGAGGAGAATAGGCTCCGAAAGTACTGGTCCGATTAAAAAAATCTTTGCCATTAGAATTCTTCTTCATTATCCCTGATGAATAAGGGCCATAAAATATTTTCAAAACCCTTAGGGGCCCATATGACAACATTGTTAATGTAACACATTTGAAAAAATGCATAACAAATTTATAGAGGACATAAATACCTGTAAATAAAGCCATAAAAATGATACCATATGTCTAATTGTTATAGTTATGCCATTTCTTTTCTAGTAAATAGTACTTCCAGAGCGAACCGAGAGCAGTTTCTAGTATACGTTATAATTATAAAATGAAGATCGTGGAAGTAATATTTTGTCGCAAATAAATAAAAAAATAAAAAACACACACATACAATACAGTACACAACCCGATAAGAAACGTCAGTTATTTTAATCGAAAGTACTTTATATTAAGCGTTACTACTAAGTATTTTACGGGGCTGTAAGATGGTAGAGATATTAAGTACATTTTTATTACTTAAAATTCCGAGTCGGTAACTATCAATGATAATTGATCTTGGCAAATTATGTAATAACCTCTACGAACAAGGTTCTTAAGGGTAATGTATGAAAACAAGTACGGAATAAAGTGGAAAAGAGTAACAGATTGATTTTTATATACTCACATATCTCCGTTGCTGAGGAAGTTTTAATGAGGAGCAAGTTCAGCGTATTCAGATAATTAAAAGTTTATGTGTGGAATCAACGTTGTCATTGGCAAGTGACGTAACCTGGCTTACGTCATAAGATAGTGGTAAGCAAATTCATAGATAATCCCTTTTCATAGGTAATAAGCACATTCATGGATTATTCATTTTTGCTAGTCATGTATACTTTATTTTTGCAAGTAATAAACAAATTCATACATACTTTCTTGTTCCATGTAATAACATAAAATTCATGAATTTACAAGTTTTAAAATAATTCATTGGTACGTAGGCACTTTTGTTTTGGAAGTTATAATTCAATACATAGACTCCTTTTGCTAGCTTGCTCCTTATACGCATATGCTCCATTTTTAGAAGTAAAGAACAAATTAAAGAATACTCCCTTTTTGAAAGTAAAAAGTAAAATTATATACACTCCCGTTTCTTGAGGGGGAAAAACTCGAAAGGTACTTAAAAATGGAGGTTGAAAGATACTTAAAAAAAGAGGTTATGCGGGATTTCTTTGTTGGAAAAACCATTTGATGTATAATGTGTGGCTTCGGGACATAATTTTAATGTACCGTTGCCTCCCAGGACCTAAATATACCTTTTCGTTATTTATAACATATGAAGGTCCGTTTATCTTTTAAAAAATTGTATGTAGCGTAAATATAGACAAGAAAAGGAATAGTCAAAGTAATGTTGGAGATAGGTATGCGTGAACAGACATACTCGTTTATATATACATATGTACATTTTATATACCTTGAAAGCTCTAACCGATTACCTTGATATGAAAATTTAGCATTTCTAATAATATGACATACATACATACGTGCCAAAATTGATTATAAAATTGTTTGAACTCGGACTCATACACTAAAAATCCTTATATTTCCTGATCCATATATAAACATACAAGTACATAAATAAGACATCACAAACGTTCAAAACCCGAAGACAAACTTTGGGCCAAAAATATTCGTTTCAATTCTGGATTGCTCGCAAGTCCTCCCGTTGGCCAAGCAGGCTAAAAGGTCACTACCTACATCGTTGTCTTAATAATAGTTATTTTTATGCTTTAAGCAGTCAGGTAAATCAAAAGTCAAATAAATAAAAAGCAGTAAAAAAATAGACGGGTCACCTTAGGTCAGTGATCATCGCCACTTATTGCCATTAGCAGACAGAGACTAGTTACAGGCAAAGAAGGTCTCTACAAGTTACAGGCAAAGAAGGAACCGATATTAGAAACACCGGGTATATCTAATTTGACGATGTAAAAGAAGAAAACTATGGACCAGCTTCCTTGAGGACCTTAACTCTGAGGGATGCAGGCATTTTTTAATTTATTTATAATCAATTTATATATACAATGAAACAACTTGATGACGGACCTTGCAAACAATTCGTACCACAATGTGTGTGAATATCCAACTGATAATGAGATATCTGGACAGTATTGGTAACCGAGTGGTTTTAACGTTGGTCTCTCGGATGAAGGCCCTGGTTTCAAATTAGGCGCACCTTCAAATTTCAAAGTTATGTGCGTATCAGAAGTTGATTATGCTTCAGTAAGGAAAGCTGAACTCTTGAGAGTTCCTCATAAAGTTCTCAAAGGCACGTGAAGTTCACCAATCCGCACTTGGCCAGAATAGTGGACTATGGCCTGGAGCCGAGCCCAGTGGAACACTTACAACAATGATGAACGAGACTTCAATGAAAGAGGTAGGCGAGTACATAAGGATCATGAATGAATCAACAATTTAAAATAAAGACACAATAATATTAACAAGAATGCTTGTAGGATCTCCAATTGTAGCGCATGTTACTGCATCGGTCACGGTAATGCTTCGGCTCCCGAAATAAACGTGACCGATGACGATTTCGAGAAAGGCGTCACACCAAACGATAATGCAGTCTCATAAATAAACGGTGGTCGGATTAAATGACGTACATTTTTTTCAGTTAAGCTCGATTTCGGATCATTAATAAAACGAATTGAAGACGATTCGTTTGGACCGTCGAAGACTTTTTATTGTTTTGCTAATAAACATATCTCAAGAGGACACGGCTGTCTTGCTGATCAGAATAAATCCTGTGCGAAATGGGAGGTTCTAGGTTTGATTCCCGCCGCGGCATTCGATTCTATTATGGGTATTTATTTTGATGTCTATTAATGTGTCAGTTGGTAAAAGCGGTATATTCGAGTGCAGGACTTTCTTGAGATTACTGTTATGCATTATTTCTTTTTTTTTTCAGTTCAATCATATCTTTTTATATTATGTATCTGTGCATTGTAGATAGTAGCTGTAAAAACCTTGGGCACTATTCAAAAATATTTTTTGACATACAGACTTTATGGAGTATCATTCAAGTTTGTCCCCCATACAAAGATCATATTTTTGTAAAAGATCCTCTGAATAAACAAGTTTTCTTTTTTTCTCTCTTTCTTTCTCCATTTCCCTTTCTTTCTTTTCTTTACTTAACGTCGTCTGAGATACAGATTAAGTGTCTAAGTTTATTTAAAATACAAAGGATATTTGGTAGACATAAAACCATGATAACTACCAGACGAGGTATCTAAAATGGATTCAATCGTCAGCGTTCAGAACAGTGAAATGTATGTTAGCTGTCACTCAGTATCTTACAAGTTGCACTGTGAAACGTTTTATACTATCTCGAACAACATTATTAGACTGATATTATGTATAAGCATAACATAATTATATTGAATGGGTTGCAACCGTTAACACCCACTATAAACTCCTCGGAATCGAGGAGAAATTTAACATAATCCATGCTACAGTAGAATTGGCGGAGATGTCAGCCAACTGGAAGTGTTTCTGCTGAATCGCTAAATAAGGCTTAACTATTGTTATTGTATAGTATTAAGCTTGTATTTTCGATAATAAATTTGTATGCAAACTTTCATCCCCTATTTCGATCCCTTAACTTTTTGCCAAAAAACGTACGCCATATTTTTCGTCAAGTTCTATTCTACCTGTGCGCCAACTTTCATCAAAATCGGTTTAGTGGTTTAGACGTGAAAATGTAACAAACATACATAGTTATTTTCGTATTTTATTAGTAAGGAAGTATAATAATTCCTTTGCAAGTGCAACATGTGTATTATAATAACTGTATAAAGTAACCTATTGTTTTATTTTGAATTAATTCACAACACTGAGACAGAAACTGCTGAAGAATTTATCAACAGATCTTTACTAAGAAGCCGTTCTGGCTATTACTAGACTGTGAACGCACTAAATGTTTCTTCTTCTAATAAATGGCTTCAACCCATTGATGGCCCATTACTGAGCAATGGTCTTTCCTCATGCTGAGGAGGCCTAGTACATGCGTCACGCTGCTCAAATATTTATTCCACCAATGGTCTTCATGGCTTAACGATTGCTATCTAACAATAACAACTACGACCGACGGCTTTACGTGCCCTGTGAAGCACGGAAGCGCTCATGAATTTTTACCACTAGCGGTCATCCATTCTTATAGCGACCGCGCCTCTGTTGCTTGAATTTACCGCCGGGCTGTGAACGCTTCTAATAAATAATCATTAAAAATTCTTGAATGAAGCAAAACACGAGTATATTGCCGAGCAATAAAATCTAGTTGATGAGACAGTCACTGGTTTATGAATTAGCCGAACACACAGCTATTACGGACGTAGAAACGTAGTTTTTCTCATTCATCCAATGACGTAATCATAAGATGGTTTTTAAATGAACACAATAAATAGTTTTATCGTTTTCATTGCTACAAGGTCAAGTTTGCGATAACTATTAACGCTGGCAGAACAGTTGCTTACTTTTGCCATAAATAATGTACACTTCAGGTGAGTGTTTGTATTCCTAGACTGTTTTAGCAAAAGCAATTTATGAGCTCTAAAACATCGGTCTTCATCGAAATTCTGTTTTATAAACATCCTGTGGAAAACATTATCCAGGTTCGCTACTCGGCCAAGGTTGGTAGTTTAGCATGCCGTTCTGTTTACCTGCATATTTTTTATGGACCAATTTATAATGGGCATGTACGAACAGATAAGTAAAACAAACAATGTGACGTCAGACGCTTATATATGCGTATCAGACTATCTTTAAATAGTATTTAAATATTTAAGAAGCGTGATATAATTAAAGTGTTATTTAAGATCGATAAGTGATCTGGTTTTAAAGGAATTTTTGACGGAGGAACTTACAAAATATTTAAAACTTATGGTTACACAACCACGCACTACGGATTCCGTGTCGCGAGTGCCATGAACAACATATACATTACATAACCGCAGAACAAATATTCATCTGCCACAACGCCCAGAATCGAACCTAGTTCAAGCTTTTAAAGCAGATCTCCAAAAACCATCGTTCGAACTTCGTTAAAACTTATAATTCCCTCCGTACAAATTCAAATTACGTAATGGCCATATGTGGAGATATATTGTCTCGCATAACTTCTGGGAATAGATGCGATAGGACTTCCTAATATGTTTTGATTGTTTACATTCTACTCGTACTGGCAGCTGGGTATTATGAAACTGGTACGTTTATTACATGTGTTGAGCATATATCTTGGATGTCTAGCAGTGATTCTCAGAATTCCTGGTTCTAGAAGTTCCCTTGGATTGTTTGAAAGTGTTTCCCCGAGTTCAATGAGAAGGGATTTTTTAAGAAAATCACTTATTTGGTGGATAGGTGGATAGGTATTGGTGGTGGTAGGATGGTGACCATCTTCCATCAGATCGGCAGTGACACAGTCTGTCATTTCTTCAAAAAACATAGTTTAGTTTTACTTTCCAATTAGATTTATTAGTAATAGTGCGGATTTGGGAAAAGTCGTAACAAATTTATTGAATTTTTAAGCAAAATGCTATATCATGAACCAAGAGTGTTAAAATTATTCACAAAAAAATTATTAATGGTATAATTATTGCAATTAGCTCCAAAATTATTTAGTTCTGCTTGTTTTTCTGTTAAAAACATAGACGTAGCAGCTAAACTCGATAGGCCCATTGATCTAGTGTTTGGTGAACCTGACTGGTACAGCGAAGGTCGCGGGTTCGATTCCCACCGAGGTCAAACTTTTCTGTGATGAGCAGGAATGTTTGTTCTGTGTGTCTGGGTGTGTAATAG
>DWJZ01004927.1:0-14735 GCA_018249125.1 Asbolis capucinus
CAAAACTCAAAGGTGTGTGAAGTCTGCCAATCCGCACTTGACCAGCGCGGTGGACTATGGCCTTAACCTTCTCATTCGGAGAAGAGACCCGTGCTCAATAGTGGGCCGTGATTGTGTTGAGAAAAAAAGGATTGATTATTTTTTAATATCTGTATTCAAGGTTCTAGGAATAAATATTTTACACAATTCAAATTTTATTTGTTCGAAGTTAATTTTTACATAAACGTTTTGGGAAAGTTAAACTACCTCATCACTTCAACTTGGAAATACAATTGACAAGTGTTGGCAAACTTGATATATATGGCGGCGCCATCTATTATCGACAGTGAAGGACCAAATAACATTGTGGTGTGTGGCGACCTGTTACAATTTAACCAAGCAATCCGTGGCCAATCTGGCGGCGTGCAGCGTTCCCGCCAAAAATAAGAGAAGTGGCGCGCTCCGGCACGAGTCTTGCCATTACTTACGTAGAGAACTAGTATTAAAAGTACATAATATATTCTAAAACTAGATTTATTTGAATACATTTTGCAATTAAAACTATATTAATTAAACCTCATTAAAAGTATATTGTGTTTGTAATAAAGTTCGATTACACAAGAACCTCCCAAGGAGTTCTTTCACCTTCACATTTTTAAAGCCAAGTTGTTACAAGTTATATACTACATACGCGTATAAATACGGTGGTGTGTTGATATACAAGTTTGTTTGTCAATTCATTTACTTACATAAATAATTTTGACACATTATAAATTTATTACTTGTCATCTTATATGTTTACCTTTTAAGCAGTGTTAGCCTAACGGTTTGCGTATAGCTTGCTGGATTCAAGTCCTACAAACGAAATCTTGGAGGGATGTTAAGTCTGCCAATCTGCATTTTGCCAGCGTGGTAGATTATGGCCTTGAACCTGCATATTGAGAGAAGAGACTCCTGCCTACTAGTAGGGTGGTGTGTTTCTTTGTATTAGGGATCTATAATTAAAGTTTGTTTTTTTTTATATTTTTAATAAATCTTGTTTCAAAACGTTTCTTGGATACCCTAATTGATTTATTTCTGCAACTCGACTTCCAATTCTTGAAACAAATTCAAATAATCGTTCCGATACAACCTTTAGTCTTGGAAATTTATATAAAATTCTTGGAGAACATTTTGGATACATGTTACTCACAAATATTAAAATTATTGTTAGTAGTTACGAAAAAAAGGCAAACAAAAAAAAAATTACAATTTTAATAGTTTTAGTGTAAAACTTATTTCTTGTAAATAATGAAATAACTCATATCTGTTTCAAAGTGCATAACAGCCTTTTAAAGTATAATAAATGTGAAAGGCAGATCCCTTTTATGTTAATTAAAGTTTTGTTCTTCGAACAAGAGAGAAGTCTGTGCGTTTCTTGATCCTTAGCAAGCCAGTCGTGGACAAGGTGTTTTAGATCTAGTTTAGCTGATTTTTGATGATTTATCAAATTATTTTAAAACCAGATCGCGAGCAAGCGCTAGCTATAATGACATCACTCTCCGAATTTGCATTTAAAACGTGCGTGAAGTTCCTGCCGGTGATGGCACCGCCGCGGGACTCGGAGCACGTGCTGGTGCTGCAGAATCCTGAGGGTATGCGCCAGTGCTACTGGAGCACTGAGGGACACAGTATGGAAGAACCCCATGTGAGTGAACCGGCTTTTTTAGGTTAGGTTAGTGCCTTGTGAAGAGTACGACGAGCACGTAGCGAGCAGGCAGCGAGCAGGCAGCATACGATCAACAAATATTATTCCACTATTATTATGTGTAGATCGCATGTTCAACGGTCGCTGATTAATATTGTGCAGTTTTTGCCATGAACCTAGAGAGAATACCACGGAATATAGAGAGAAGGTATTCATCTCAACCCATCACGTCCCACTATTGAGCACGGGTCTCTTCTCCGAATGAGAAGGATAAGGCCATAATGCACTACGCTGGGCAAGTGCGGATTGGTAGACTTCACCTTTGAGTTTTGCAAACTCCCCGGCATACAGGTTTTCACACGCTGTTTTCCTTCACCGTTATAGCGAGTGACATTTAAATGCTTAAAACGCACATAACTCCAAAAAGTCAAAAGTGCGCGCCGTGAGATTCCAACCAAGCTCGAGTAGAAGGCCGAATTCTTCACCACCGCATGTCTAATTAAACAGCACGATAGCCGCTGATAAATAATACGAATTCTATCGCCAGTTTGTGTTTTAAAGATTTTTAATAAACCTTGTTGTATTTTATCCTCAGATAGTGGAGCTAGGGTACCACTGCCTGAAGTCCCCGCGGATGGAAATGACCATCATGAAAGCACTGGGCTTCCCGTTCGAGCATAACAGAGCTAGCCGCGACTTGTTCATTACTGTACAGCAGGAGAATATTGAGCCAGGTTAGTGATAACTACTGCTGGTCATTCTCATCTTGGCACAGTGATGACAATTTTGACATAAAAAAATTGGAAGTTTTTTTGGGTCAAGGATTCAATTAATCTGTTTTCCTTTTACTTACATATTAGGCAACCAATAATTTCACTATTCATTTCGTACGTCCATTATGATACTTCTCAACTCTTTCCAACTTCGATTCTATGCATCTTATATAATTAAGGAAGAACTTCACAGGTGAGTTCGTTCTAACGTCTAATTGTTTCATAGCAAAATTTATCAATTAACTGTATGAATGGACGTTGTTTAAAAAGCAAATACTGAAATATGAACCTTATTTTTATATCAAAAGATTTGAAAGATAAATATAAAATATTACAGATAAGTAATCTTTACTTCACAAAGGATGTGAATTATAAAACAAACGACATGTACTAACTTTTAATAGGTAATTTAACTAATTTTCTCATATAATTTAGTACTTATTTACTAAATAGTAAAACGTTAACGGCGCAAAAATGCGTATTATCACAGATGTACCATATTTTATTTTTACATGCTTTTATTTAACTTGCAGTGTATGTTTGTATGTTAGTATATTTGTTTGTTACGGTTCAAATATTGTAAGCTTAATTAGACCCACTTCCTATAATACAGAGCTAAAATTTTGTATAAAGTTTTCATCCTGACGACAATGCATTTTTATGACAAGCTTGACCTGATACTACGTTCAGGATAGTTCAACTCCACAACAGTTATCAATACAGTTAGAAATTTTGTGTTTCTTTGTATTATGGATATATAATTAAAACACTAGGTTTTTAAATATTTTCAATAAACCTTGTTTACTAATTTAATTTCATACTTTTGATGTCTCTTTAACCTTTTTTCCAAAGGTCATACTGCTTCTGATAAAACATTATATCAATCGACCTTGAATTACACATGAAGGGACATTGTAACCAAAAGTTTACCTAATATGGCGTAATTTTTATCAAACTGCGTCAGATTGAAGGTTTCGCCTTTTAAAAAACCCAAAATAAAGTTGGGTACCACTGAGTGCCATATTTATTTGGGTTTTTTAAAAGACGAAACCTTGATCTGATGCAGTTTGATAAAAATTACGCCATATTTATGTTGGCAAAGAAGTATTCGGCTTACTCTTGACTGATTTAATTTTAAATGGGCTAATAATTAATACATTTTTTACTGAGTAAAACGTAGAATGTAAATATTAACGGAAAGGGTTAACAAATTATCTTTGTATCACAAACTGTAATAAAACGATACATAACCTTCTTAAAGTTGCGTAATATTTATTTCTACTGATAAAGAAGACAATGAGCGGTAAACCATTCTGTTTATTTAGAACAATTACTGTTGATATATTTATATCTCTCAATAATACTTTATCAAGCTAACTAGCTTTGTTTCTTTCACTCGATTATTTAGCAACAAGCGCAACACACGGCCCTATCAACATTAATCTTGATAATGGTTTAATGATAATTTAATTTTATAACAAATGATATTAGTTGCCGTGAATTAATAAATAATTATCAGTAGAGTTCAAACGTCCACAACATGGGGACGGCGCAGGATTTTAAGTTGTACGAAAATGTGTTTATCGAAACAAACATTCTCTCTCCGGATTACGATGGCGTCGTTCTTATATTGTACCCTGAGGAGATGAAAGTGGGACTGCCGCGGCACATCGGAAGTTTCGTCAACAATTTAATAAAAGTGGACAAGCATATTCATAAAGTTCCTACAGTCTGGAATTGTGACTATGTCTCCGGTGGACGACTTATCTTGGCTCCATCTGGAAACATCACACCTTACCATGACGCGAAGGTCATCAAGGAAGCGGCAAAGAAAGGTATGATCAGAGCTTTAGATGCTGGAGTGAAGAAACCCCTATTCGTTGTGGAAAATGTCGTTGACTTCCCCGATGGGCAGTTAGTTTGTATCTTAGGGGCATTGGAGGCTTTGTATGTTCCATTGCAAATTCGGGAGCGAAAGACGACTAAAGAAATTATCCGAATTGGATTTCATTCTGAAGAGAAATACACAGAAAAGTTTGAAAAAACCGTAAGGAACGCAATCGCTTTAGAAAGATCGAGAATTTTAACAAGAGATATAGCTGGAGGTGATCCAGAAAGAATGGCGCCTCAGAAAATTGTAGAGTATGTCAAGAGCATGTTCTCAAGCTCACACGTCAGCAATATTACCATTACTGTTATCGACGACCTAAAAGTGATCGCAGATAACTATCCGTTGCTGGCAGCAGTATCCAGGGCTGCGAGCACTGTGGAGAGACACAAAGCGAGAGTGGTGGAAATCGTCTACAACTCCTCGGACCCGAATAGAGTTACAGAGACCCTAATGCTAGTTGGCAAAGGAGTGACTTATGACACTGGAGGAGCCGACATTAAGATATCCGGCAGGATGACAGGCATGTCCAGAGATAAGAGTGGCGCTGCAGTTGTTGCAGGGTTTCTCAAAGCTTGTGCTATTCTGAAACCACCCCATTTAAAAGTGATTGGAGTGCTGTGCCTCTGCCGAAACTCAGTAGGGGAAGAGGCCTACGTTTCTGATGAGCTATTGGTGTCCAAAAGTGGCAAAACTGTCAGGGTGACGAATACAGATGCAGAGGGTAGATTTGCAATGGCGGATTCTGTTTTCAAGATGGGTGAGTTGGCAGCGCAGGAATTGAATCCACACATCTACACCATTGCAACCCTGACAGGTCATGCGAGGGCCTGCTACGGTGGCTACACTGCTGCTATGGACAATCACAGCGCCAGAGCCACGAACCATTCCACTAGGCTACAGTTTACTGGCGGAAGAATGGGCGAAGGGTTTGAGGTGTCGACCGTAAGGGCTGTAGACTTGGCAGCGAACGTGGGCAAGTGCAAAGGAGATGATCTAGTCCAAGTAGATGTAGAATCGAAGTGCCGTAATCATCAACTCGCAGCTGGATTCCTTATAAAGGTGGGAGGACTGGAGGATAAAAATGTGAAGTACACTCACCTGGATATCGCAGGATCTGCTGGAATGCCTCCAGAAGAACCGACTGCTGAACCACTTCTTTCATTGTGTCATTTGCATAAAGTTTTATTGATTTAATTAGGCCCCACAGATTATTTAAATATCCCTTTTGCGTACAGATCGTACATGGGTTTTTTCATAGTATCACTAATATCTGACGAAAGGTTTTTCTTTATCAAAATGATAATTTATTAGGCTTCTTAATAATGAAGTTGTTATAACGTAGATATGATTTGTGTATCAATGATTTTGATAGACAATATTTATGTTATGGACCAAAGTCCAAATTTTCCCAAAAAAAATTAAGTAAAACTATATAGGCAAGTAATTCAATAGAAAAGCGGTGATAGCGTAGTGGTTAAGAATTCGGCCTCCTACTCGGGGAGTCCGGGTTTGAATCCCAGGGCGCAAACTTCTGACTTTTCGGAGTTATGTGCGTTTTATGCATTTAAATATCACTCGCTATAACGGTGAGGAAAACATCGTGAGGAAACCTGCATGCCGGGGAGTTTGCATAACGCAAAAGTGTGTGAAGCCTGCCAATCCGCACTTAGCCAGTGTGGTAGACTATAGCCTTAACCTTCTCATTCGGAGAAGAGACCCGTGCTCAATAGTGGGCCGTGATAAATTGAGATGATGATTCAAAAGAGACTTTGTTATTGGTTGAAGGCAACCGTCAAAAAGAAATAGCCACTTGATTTCTTTGAAGTAATTGTCCTTTATTTTAATTTTATAGCTGCTTATAAAATAAAATGCGTATATTAATCATAATCCTGGTTGTTTATTGCAAAATAAAAAAAAACTCAACACCTTAATTTACATCGTTCAAGCTTCATTATTCTACTGTCATATTTAATTTTAAAATCTGAATATATATTTCGAATTTGATATACATTCGGATTGAGTCCGTTACAATTTGAATGGTTCTATGCAAGTTCGTCAGTATCAGACGGGAAGCTATAACTATAAAAAATGTATTTATGAACTTAAAAAAATAAAATATATATTTGTTGTAGCATTTTTGAAATTTCAACCCCTTTTTTGTAAACCAGCTTAATTGTTTCTCACGTTCTGATATATTCTATTCTGGTTAAATGTGGCTAAATAAAATCGGTTCCGTATTTTTGATGTGTAACCGTAACAGACAGACTGCCAGCTGCTGATCACGGGCAGACAAAAGAATAAAAAAAACAATATATGTATTAAAAAAAACCATAGACTTAGTATTATAAAGTAAAAAAATATATACTAAGCCCAGGGATATCATATTTATAGCGTGATAAAACCAAGCAAAAATTTATCGATAATATTAAACTGTACCACAGTGTATGTACTACTGTTAAATACTATAATAAAACTCGAAGTGAATTTTTCCTATACATGGAATATTTTTTAAAATTTTGATTGGCACTCTGATATCTAGATAGAACACGAATTTTTTTTTTTTGATATTATTGTCTGTCTGTTTGAACGCACATCACGTGAAAATAAGCGGGTAGATTTCGATGAAACTTTGTAAAGTTATTACTTATATCCCCGATTAACATTTAAGATACTTTTTATTCCCTGTGATTCCCGGGTTTCCTTGGAATAGGAGAAGAAAGTTTGTATGGGAATTTTCATAAATATCAACCGTTTTGCATGAAATTTGTAACAAACATTCCTTACTTATTAATGAAACACATGTTTCTAAATTTTCTGATATTTTGTAATGAAAAAAAAATCATGTGAAAATATTTTGAAATTTTCGATACAAGCTCCTAGGTGAGTGTGCCTTGAATGATAGGTTTACCTTAAATTTGAAATTAAATGTCCTTGTTACTTTGAAATTAAATACCTTCAATATAAATTCAGCATTTCTTTAATTTCGTCCTATAAAGGATAGAAAATGGGAATGAAATTTTATACTAAAATACCTCTTAATATATGTAGTGTTTAATTTTCGAATGACTTTAAATCTCGAGAAATACTTAGGATATTTCTATTACATTTATACATATTTATACATTTAGGATACTTTTCATCCCTAATTATAACAGGGTTCCCTCAGGATACGGGATGAAAGTTTGTATGGATTTTTGGTCCACTGGTAATAAAAACACAATATGTGTGTGTGTAAGCGAAGCTGCGGGTACAGTTTGTAGATAATAAGGATGTTATTATAAACACAGTTTTGCTATACCTACCTCCATAACTTCATAACGTTTATGATTATTTTAAAATTGCCTATAAAATTACTAGAAACTGCTTTCGCTTGACTTTGGCAGAACCAGTCACCAGAAAAAGTAGTTGTGATATAGTTGTAACAGATATATTTGGATAACAGACCTATTTGTATGTATTTGCAGATATTGATGTCCTAGTATAAAACTGTAGTACATCCCTTTGCACTATTGTCAATAATTTCCATGGAGTACGCATTATAAGTTTTTTGTTTCGCATGTTGGATTTCATTATCGAAGTTTTTGTACGTACCCCTAACGTTTTTAAATGTTTTTATAGCCTACATTCATCAGGGATAATGCATCCTAATGGTAAAAGATTTTTCAAATCAGCCCAGTGGTTTCGGAGTCTATTCTTCTCAAATAATGAAATCTTTCCTCTTTATAACATTAGAAGAGACTATTTGATACTAATTATAAGAAACTTAGGTATATCATGAAATTTTAATTTCTTTTGTTTTTACTTGCGGTACAATAAAATTACGTTTTTTTAAATATTTTTTTATATTATTTATTCAATTGAAAGGTGTAATTTGACTTTCTGACGGTCATTGACAGACTAAATGTCAGTGTCAACTAATTACAGATTAGCGGGAGCGATTTTAGGGCGCTAATGTCATATCTCCATAGATAAAATATCATTGATTTTTTTTTACATATAAGTTAATTCTTGTCAACAGCCCCATGTCATGGTAAGTGGCGATGTAGTCTTAGATGGTAAAGCACCTTAACTTAGAAGAAGCCTATTCACTCTTGTCTTGACGCCTACATTATATCAGCGGAAATACAGACGCTGACAATGTATTCCAATCCTTCGCGTTACGCCACACAGGACGAGGCAAAACGGCCGCCCGTACAGGTCCGTATTAGTAAGAATAAAATTCCCCCAGTCCTAGGCACAAGAACCATCCTTGATCAAACGGATTTAATGAAACATCATTGAGCACAGCTTATAATCCTATCAACAACTGTTGCACGATATGTTGTAATATAACTATCGTAATCAGTAAATTACAATGTAATGCAACTTTGATAAATAACACCTGGTTAATGGTATTAAGGTAATGATTTATGTGCCTTGGTTCCCACCTACTTATGAGTTTTTAATGAAACAGTCAAGTTAGTGCGTATAATCATAATCTTTAGACATTATTGTCACTTCTGGTAAGTGATGATTTTTGTTAAGTAACTTACTGATGTCAAGTTGTAATATTCTAGCAAAGCCGATGACTTGTTGATAGGAATTGACTGCCGAGGCTTTAGGCAATACTGCGGGATTGAAAAAATTGTCTAGTTATACATTGAGTATTGCCTTGTAATATTGAATCGGTTACAAATTTTAAATCTGTTAAATTTAAGGCTTATATAAATTTTACGATTTAAAATCCGTAATCAATTTTATGGTATCTTAATAAGAATGTATGAATGTTATGTACGTAATGAACGTATGGCTCTCTACTCCCGTCTAACACCTCAGGGAGGAGGGAGCGGCTGAAAAACAGCGCTGCGTCAGCAAAAGCTGAGCCGGTTCCTTTTGCCTTAATAACTTTATTTGTTTTTTTTAATGATATAATTCCATGTTGTTTTGTTAGTTGTTTTTAAGGCAATAAATGATTTTTTTATTAATCTTGTGACTTTCATTAAGTGACCTCGATGTTCCTATAATGAAATAAAATATATGGACTTTGACTTAACCGTAGACGTAGTTACTAAGCTATCACTTAAGTAGAACTTCTCTACGCAAGTAAGTTAATTGAGGTAGAAAAACCTAAAATCCGCTTTCACCAAAGACCACACAATATACCAACAATATACTCGAACACAAAAAAAAAATACAGAGTTGCCTTAACTGAGTTTTATTTCAGACGATACCTAAATGGTATGGTGCTATCTAACTTTGCAATATTCGGAAACTATGTGAAAACATGTTTTTCGAAAATTACACCAAGATTAATTTTTTTTTTTTGACCCAAAATTACATTTATTGGTATTTTATGAAATCTAATTACATCTTAGTACACACTAGCTGCCAATCGCGGTTTCCGCATGCTAAGTTGATAAAAATTAGAACATGTGTCCGTAGAACATTTCCGACAACAATCGATGTTTCCGTCAAATTTCTTCGTCAAAGTTCTTGCATCAAAGAGGACCAAATCACATTTGTAATGTTGGTAGGATTGGACTATAGTACAAATCTCTTATTTATATGCTACAGCGGCTATGTTGCTGTTCACCAAAGACGCCAAGCTGCCGCTTGAGCTCAGGAACCTTCCGTACGACGTCAACAGTGTGATGCATTTCGGAGACCGAGACTTCAGTAAAAATGGACATCGAACGATTATTATTAAGGTAAATGTATATAATAATAATAAGGTAAGGTAATAAGGTAAATAACTTCTATATAATAATATAATCTGTCTTTAGAGGAGTACTAGGATTTTTTTTTCTACTTTTTTCCTTCTGACCAACACCAGTGTACTTGGCTTAATATGTATTTTCTTAACAAGGCCGGACAAGGAGAGCATTTGTTTCAAAATTGTCTAATGATACATTAAGATTGCCGTGGAATTGTATACGAATTTTAAATCAGTAACCAAATTAAAGCGGTGGTAGCCTAGTGGTTAAGAATTTGGTCTTCTACTCGGGGGGTCCGGCTTCGAATCCCAGCTGCTGCAGACTGCTTTTTATCAATAAATCATGCGGGGGAAGCCGCGGGTGGAATCTAGTATCAAATAAATTACTACGATGAGAACAATTTAATGAAAGTATTTTATAAATTGCGCGCCAAACGGGAAAAGCCTTGTGCGCTAAACGAGAACAACACCACAAACTACAGACTCTGTATGCACAGTGTAGCGCACAACCCCATAGATTAATGTTAAGAATGACACTAGCCTGGAAACATACTCATCAAACTGAACAGTGAGTCTACAAAAATGCAATAAAACGTTTATAGCCCGAGGGTAAGCCCTGACCCTCGACCTGAAGTGATCGAGGAGGTTCAGAACGGACACGGTACATAGTGTGGGTGACCAGTAGTGGCAAAATATCCTGAGTGCTTGCATGCTTCACAAGATTTCTACAGCGGTTTCGATTGCTATTATTGGATAGTAGTAAGCCACTTCAGAGACGTGCAGCATAAAATTTAAGACACTTCGATTGGTCACTAAACAATCCCTATCAGCCTTAGATCTCGTCAGTTTGAGAAAAACTCTTCATTAATTTAGTGAGTCGTTGTTACTGAGTGCATGTCATAGGGACCATCCATTTAGAGTCCTCGCTAACATCTGCTGATACCCACCGACGCAGAACACCTTAATTTAACCACAGTACAATTAGCTTTTATAAAATAACTTATTTTTTTAGCTTTTTATAAAATAACATATCATTAAAGAGATCATTACCCACTTACACCCCTCACATATAAGCATTCCTTAATTCACCAGCGACAGGAAGATCAATTTATAAATATTTAACTTTTACATTCCAGGATCGCACCGTCCAACAAAATCGAGTTGGTCTGAGTGATATAGATCTACGTAAAATAGAAATAGTTTACGGCCCAGAATGCCAAAAAAGGGATCGACAAGAGAAAATAGATCTATGTCAGGTATATCCCGGAGTGGTAAGGAAAAAACGAGAAGTTGGCGTAGAGAATGATGAGAATCTACGCGTGAACCGAAATATAACACCTCCACCGAACAAAAATGTGACAAACGAATTAGTTAATAAGTTAAAGGAATTAGGAATTTCAAAGGATGTTGAGGGTATTGTTGATGCGGTGTACAAAACGGCAGCAGTCGCTGTGAAAAATGCTAAAAAGATGTACTGTAACGTCAGCAAAGATAGTTTACGAAGTTCGGAGCCCATATATAATGTAACAACTGCTCCAAGCATCCAAAACATTATTGAATCTATCGTTAGGTTTTCTCAATCGATTGTAGACAATTCCATCGCAAATTTAACTGTATTTTGTGATACTGAAGATGAGATAGAATTGTATCAAAGGATCTCGTGTCATACAAATGTACGTGACCCTAGATGCCCTTCGTATTATAAGTCGACCAAAAGCGGAAGAGTAATTCATTATACCCAACACAGACCTTATATTTATATTTCTACCAAACACGAAGGTGTAGCCAAGAAATACCAATACGCAAGATCTGGAAATAATACAGAAAATGTTAAAAGTGAAACAGTTATTGCCAGAAAAAAACGTGCAGCACATTGGCAAGGTGAGGATGATGGAGCACTCAAATCGGTAGTATTTAAGGCGTCTTCTTTCCCGGTAAAAAATCAGAAACGGGTCGAGTCAAAGTCAAGCTTGAGAAGTGTGACGGCATTAAACATCAAAAGGGAACATTACGCGCCTTTGAGAAAATCGGAGAGACGTTTTCGGTACGACCAATTTTAGTACCTACGTGGGTTTTGTTATTTATTTCGACAATAAATACGTTTAGATAAAATCTAATGAGTTTAAATCCTATTAATATATTTGTTTATTTATAAATATTAATAATAATGTAAAATAAATAAGTTACCTTCTATGTTAAGTTTTTTTTGCTTTGTGTTATTATTTTTTGATAACTTTGGCTATACGATAATTGTTGTGATTTTATTATTTCTTTCATACTCGTTCTTCTATATAAGAGACATTATAATTACTATAATTTACTTCCAGAAGCTTTTTTAGTTAGTAAAAAATAAATGTATTTAGAATTAGTAGTTCGTAAATTTGTTTCAAGGATTTACAGTCATAAAGATAAGGAAAACGAAAATATGGATTCAGGGCTTGAAGATACTAAAAAGGACAATATACCAAGACAAGTTATTGATGACTTAGAAAACGCAGAAGATGAAATGCAGAAACAAAGGTGAGGAAAAGAGAAAGGTGAGAAGTGAATGATAAAGTGAAGATAATCGTGAGTACCAATGAGAGTTTCGGAAAAATAATTTACTTTATTTTCCTGGATTACGTTTAGGGTATTACTGACAAATTAGCCTTACTTATACAGCGAAATTCCTTTTAGAACCAATCGTGTTTTTACAGTGTCTGTTTGTCGATCCAGTATAGGCTAGTGACCACCAGCAACGACTTGATGAGGCTAACGTGCTCGTTTATCGGCTACCATAATAATCATCAATGCATCCACAATGTTTTAAGCCCTATTAATATTCAGTGATTTTAGTTTCCCTATGTTTACGTTTTACATCGTCTCTTTCTAAACCTATATCATCTACATTGAAACTTATATGATTTAATTGACAACTAAGCTTCTAGGATAGGGTTGTGAATTATTTTAATTGATGCTTACTTGGCATTTCCATCATAACTGGTGTCACTCTCCAACAATTTGCATTCTCGAACATATTTCATAAATATATTTTGCCTTTGCAAATTATTGAATGAGCTTCCTTCAATAATTTCTGGGGTAAACAGAATTCCAGTAGCTCGTGTCTCTGGACTATGGTGATAACGTAGCATCAGGTGACTCGTATGCTTATCTATCAGCACTTAATAAAAAAACTATTAGAATTCCTAAAAAAGTCCATGTTAAGAAGTTATCTTTGAATCTTACCAGCATCAATGTAATCACTTTAAATATCCTGAGAACACTCTTCAAAATCACGTAATAAATCAAAATATTTTGTCCTCTAGCCCAATCATTGAGAAGAAGCGTAAAAAGCCTAAAGCTGAGAAGCGAAGCCTCCCGCAGACTGTACCACTGACGAAGAAGAACAAAGAATTCTACGCAGATAGGAAATGGCCATACGGCGTTGTCAGATACGTTATTACAGAGTACCCTGAATGTAAGTGTATTGTTTTCTCTTATTTTATGCAGCCGATAAGTGTGTTTAGCAAATGGAGATCTCCCGCCAGGCGAGGTGATACGCCTGGGAAGCAGTCGAGCTCGGACAGCTGTAATTGGAACTTGCATATATGCTAACGATACAGAAAACTCCGAAGAGCGTGATTCAGGTATTGTCGTGACGTTATCGTATGATGTTCTGTGTGATGTTGCCACATATATAGCTGATTAATAGGAAAGAAGAAGGGCGCTTGCGGGTTCTCTGAAACAATGCAAAGTATGACTAAAGTTTTAACGATTAAAAATACTAAGAGTCAGAGGGAGTTTAAGAATCCTTTCATCGTGCGTTTGGGCAACGGCATTGAAAAACATCATATTCTATTATCTCCGATAAGCTATTATTTTATAAAATAGAAAAGTTGTATAAGACCTCAAATTGCACGAAGTATATGTTGGCAATTTTGAAATTACGACGTTATTCGCTAAAACATGGAACGCTAATCCCAAATAAACTACATCACATTGACTCGGGAATGAAAAAGCAACAACACGGGATCCACTAATCAGCTCAATTTTCGAAAACAACTGTTATTTTATTCCCTCGTCGGGATTTAGACAATAATTCCTCATAATAAGTTACCTTGTATAACCTATAAAATCATTCACAAGAACTGTCTTCCAAATGCCGCCCGCGGCTTCGCCTGCGATGCATGTTGATAAACGTAGTTAATGTAATTCTCGACTATAATCTATCCCTGTATCAAAGCTTCATTCAGATCTCTTGAGTAGTTTTTGCGTGAAGGAGTAACAATCCATCCTGACAAACTGTCACATTTATAATATTTAGGACTAGAATTAAGCTCAGCATAACGAAATCTATTCGATGCAGATGATTTATCTGATCTTCGGAACCGGATAAAAGAAGTAAACGACATCCTAACGAGCAAGACGTGCACTCGCCTCGAGGAGATAAGCGAGAATGATGCTAAGGAACGTTCCGCATACCTCGTGCTCGATACTAGTCCAGATTACGTCACCGGAAGAGTGGGGGGGCGACAGGTAACCATTCCATTATGATACACCATATTGAATGTTAAATATGTGCGTGTGTGTGTGGGTGCAATTCGCAACACTGTACGCGTAAACCTTCAGAAAAATACAGCCTTGGCCAAAAGTATTAGTCATAAAACATCTGGTGATGCAAATAACAAAATATTAACTTTTCTCAAAAAAATCTTTTTAATGTTTTGTCAGTCT
>DWJZ01004928.1:0-14735 GCA_018249125.1 Asbolis capucinus
TGTTTTTAGATTAATATCGTCTCGAATACTAAACATTTTAATGCAAACGGGTACTCACGATCTGTTTATTATTATACTTTTATTTCGACCCATTTGCAAGGTCTTGCCGTGACCGTGACCCATGAAAGTAGGTCGGAATATCAGTATAATAAGGAGACCGTGACTACCCGTTTTCAATTGAATTTTTGAATCAAAATCGGTCCCCGGGGTAAAGCTGTTATTAATTTCTGTGTGAAAGTTGGAACAGACGTGTTTTATTTTTTAATAATTCCTCATTTGTAAATAGTGTCACATGTCGGAAGTTTATGGAAATTTTGAATTTTATGTCTAATCATATATTATCTAATACATGAGTGAGCAACACACGGCCCGCGGACCGCTTGCGGCATTTTAATATAGATTTTTTGTGCTTAGAAGATCAAACACTGTGTCAAAACATAAAATTATACAACATAAAAAAGCATTATGATACAAAAATCGAGCAAATATGTAAGAACTTTATATAGTAACTCTGTTAAGTAGATTTAATTAAGTATAAATAATGCTAGTTTATGTGCGGTCCTCTAGCAAAACTCAAATTTAAAATTGGCTATTTAATTCAAAAGGTTGCTCACCCCTGATCTAATACATAAAATACTTGATTTACATTATGTCTGGTTTTATAAGCATTTGGACATTCGCTTCAGGCCTACTTTTGAATTTCTCATGAATTATATAATAACCTACTGTTTTAGAGAAACGTTTTTGTAGACATCTATACATATTTTAAGTATCTACTTTAAAAAGGTAGACTTTACCTAGGGTTGCCAACTACATGTTTTTTTTATATTCAATAAGTTAGCGCTTCACTACGAAACCAGGTGATATATAGACTTTGACTAAATTATACTTTTTCTTTTGAAGAAAAAATATACAAAATACTGTTTTTATCATCATTATAATTGTTACATCCTTAAGCTTAATCTACTAAAGTTATAGATACTTTTGCAAGGAGCACTAAAAATATGTCTTAAGAGTATAAAAAAATATTTTGAATTTTTCTTAAATACTGGTTATCTTCCATATCAAATCTGAAAATACTTTAAATACTTGTTAAAAAAGTTGGCAACCCTAACTTTAGCATCAGAATTATAACTTCCTGAGACCTTATGACTTTCTTCGTCATGCAACCCATAACTGTCCCACTACTGGGCTCGGATCTCCACTCACAATGTGAAGGGTCACAGGCCATAAACCTTCACACGGCCCAGTGCATTGATGGACTTCACACACTTTTGAGAACTTTATGAAGAACTCTCAGGACTCCAGATTTCCTTGCGATGTTTTTCTTCACCGTACCTAGTGATAATCAACTTCTGATACGCATAACTTTAAAATTATGCTCGCCCTGGATTTGAACACAGGACCTCCCGTTGAAAGACCGATGTTCAAACCACTAGGCTATCACTACATAACTCTCACTACAACTCTCTTATCTCAGTATTATTACAGGCTTGCTACAGATTTACTTTTACTATATGATAATGTCGCTCAGAGAGCCTTATCCCCCAATTCTTAGGATTTAGGAGAAGAAGTAGGAGTACAATTAGGGTATGGTAGGTGCAATTAGGCCACCACTGAGGCCAGGTAAGTCCTGGTAATAGAGGCCTGGACCTTACCATATTCCGGTTTGGTGAAGAGGTTAGTGGGCGAGTGCCAAAAGAGTCTATGACGTGAAGGGCTTCTGAAAATCAATGCTTAATGATGACGACCGAAACCGATGGCTTTATGAAATGAAATGCATTTATTTCGTCTTAGAAACCAAACACTCACTTAATGAAAGACAAAATTGAACAATAAAAAGTTCCTACAACTATGGAATTAATAACGAAATATATATATGTATATATATATAAGGTTTTGGTAGACAACACCTATGTGCCATCGGCTTATAAACTAATACAAAATTAAGACTGTACTCTAGTGTAGGCCGGAGGATAAAAAAAACCGGCGGAATATGTGCCCTGCAAAGCACGGAAGTGCTCAATTTTTGTCTTCCATTATACTACTAGTTTTTTCCGCAACGACGACCGCGTATTAGACAAAAGTTATGTAAAATCGGTTCAGAAGCTAGTACGCTTGTAGCAACCTTACGCTAAGAGATTGTGGTAGAGCCTTTTTACCATTTAATCTGGTAATCCCTCAAGAACATACTAATTAGTTCACAACATCCTGAAATTATAGATCAATACCGATAATTGATACTATTTTTTAATTGACCGGAAACAGTATAAGGGTTCGTGTCGTGCCTCCATTCGACCGCTCTTGTAAGTTTTCATTGCTATTCCAGCAGAGTATTATGTTTCTGTCTGGCTGTGTACCAGGGGTCTGCAACTTTTTCTTGTACGAGGGCTACAAGTGTGTAAGGATGGTGCGAGCCATGTTTCATGTGGCGTAGGTAGGTGGATCACAAGAATCAAAGATTGCGTCGTGTAAATGTGGTCTGTGTAGACCGCACTGCATTTGCATACGGACCGCGGGTTGCCGATCGCTGCTGCAGACAGCAGGCATATTGAATTTTTAACATATCGGTTGCTGGATATTTTCTTTAAATAAATCAGGCCTATTTATGGGATAGATCATTCAAATTGAAATATATTTTTAGTTGCAGGAACCTATAGTTCGCTTAACAAAAACCAAGAATTTAAGAAAGCTAAGCACTTTCTTAGCTAATGCCTTATGTTTCGATAGTAAATAACTAAGTATCGTCGACTAGGCCTGCAAAAAAGAGCTGGAGGAAAAAAAACCGGGAATTGTTTCAATGTTCTTAACCTTGACCCTATAACAAAGTTTTTTCTCGCGATTGCTAGGCAACGATTGTTGGTAAAAATTCTTTTTGAATCGTGGCGGAGGTATTAAATAAAGTATGGCAACTTTTGTCTATGTCAATTTGGTACAAGTCAAAAATAATTAAAAACACAAGCTTTAATTATAGATCCAATAAAGAAACACACAAAATTTCATGACTCTATTGTTAACCGTTGAGGAATTCCCTTGTCTGGAGCCAATCCTGAACGAAGTATCAGGTCATGCTTGTCATAAAAATGCATTTTCATCAATATTAAAACTATGCAAAATTTCCGCTCAGTAGTGCAAGAGGAAATGGGTCTAATTAAGCTTGCAAGATTTGACCCGTAACAAACAAATATACAAAACATACACTACAACTTATATAAATGCTTGTAATATAAAGGTTAACGTACCACATAGACTCCTTGAAGTAAACCGAAGGTTACTTACTTCTGCATATAGGCACTTTCATCGTTATAAGAACTTTAATGATCGAAGACATAAAACAAAATTAATAACAAAGCTTTCAGATACCTACGTTACATAATTATAAACACGTATAAAGCTTAACTCGTTTAAGAGTAAAGATTAAATAACAAGCTTATACCAACATAATAAATCAATCTGGTCGAGTCTACTCACGAGCGGTCAGAATTACGTAAAAAAATCCTAAGTCAATAGACGTTTAGTAGGCACGTGCAAATACTTTCACTTCCACTGTTAATAGCACATATAAATTTAAAAATGGAATTACACTAATTCGATCAATAGATTATTTAAAGTTGAATTCAATTAATAGAATTATGCTAATTTTCAATCGGACTTGCAACGAGAATTTGTGTTTAATATTTATAAGACAAGTTTTAATTGGACTTGTAACGAGAATTACGTAAAAGTAATAATTTAAAAGACTTTGATTATAATATTGCCGTATTCCATTTTAATCATTATCTTTAATTATGGTAGAATAAATGTTTTTTTTTATTGACATGTATGTACCGGTTCTTATTTCTTTTCATAATTCTTTGTTCGAATTTACCTTTGTATCTAGAAAAGTAACACTTAACAAAAAATTTAAAAAGACCGAAAATGAATGTGATTTTTGTATTATAATTCAATAAAGGTTTTAATTTTGTTTTATTTATAGTATTTGTTATTAAGAATTAATGATAATGTTAATATCATAATTCCATTAAATAGAATATTATTTATAGAATTATTAATTATTGATTTGCAATGCGTGACAACAGAAAATAATCGCCAATACTTAATTAGACATACATAAAAGAATTACCCGTGATAAAATCTCGAGCCTCGAAAGTTTGCAATTGCATTTTGGACAAAAAACCACCATGTATCGCGCACCAAATCCCTTAAAACTTATGTTTAGTAATTGTCTAATATTTGAGTGTACCCTACATTTATAAATTCCATTTCTAATGAAGTGAAACATTTAATGTATTCGAAACTAAATAAATAAATACACGGCCACGGAAAACTCACACACGGCTGTCTGACCCCCTAACTAAGCGTAAGCTTGTACTATGTTGATCAGACAACTGGTGAACATACATACATAGTTTTAATTACATACTTATATAGATATTTACACCCAGACACACAGAACAAACATTCCTGTTCATCACAGAAAAATTTTACCTGGGTGGGAATCGAACCCACGACCTCGATGTAGCAGTCAGGTTCACTAAACACTAGATCAATCGCCCTGTCTTTTTTTACTTTTCTCTGTATTAAAAAAAATTACAATTGAGGACTTTGCGACGATGCGACGATGGCGCCCTGGTAGTAGGTACTATCAAAAAATACTATAAATTCTTATTCATAATATACATAAATATGTCTATCTATATTAATTTATTCAATTGTCATACAGTATCCGAAAAGGGAGCTGGAAGAATGATATCCATATCCGTTCCAAAGTATAAATTATGATCGAAGTCTCAGAATCAAATAATAAAATAAAATTACTGGTGTTATATCACAGCAATCAGAATTAATATGCTAATTTATTTACACAATTATTAAAAAATAATGACGTAAAATCGTTAATAAACAAAACATTTTCTTATTTATACATTCATAACAATTCTAACATGACAAAATGAAAATATCTTAATTAGTAAACAAACTCGTTATGCATTTTTTACAGACTATAATATTGTAGATAAGATATGAAAATTATTTTTTTAACTATTATTTATTCTTAATTTTTTTTTCCTTTAGTTTTTTCATTCCAATTTTTAAACGACTTAAAAATATGGAAGGGTTCTCAATTTACTTTTTATTTTTGTTAGTTTAGTTAGTAGTTTAGTTTAGTTAATGGTTTTTTGTTTCGAAAGCTGGTGCTTGTCATATAGTTCCATTTAAGTTTGAGCGACATTCATAGACTAGTCTCGGAGTTATCCCCAATAATGCATATTTAACTGACTCCGATTTCGTAGATGACGTTCGCATTGAAGTCATTTAAAGTCGGTTTTTTAAATGACAAAAATGATTATTACATTCCCTAAGGAATTGGTAATCCCTAGTTAGCATGAATTTGTCAGATCAGTGGCGTGGTAGTTGTATCGGAGATTGTATAGTGTGCAGGCTGTGCGAGGTCGTTGTCCCGATCCACTGAGGAGCAGTCCTGCCTCCCTCCCTTCCTCACTCCTCTCCTCATCCCCATACTTTGACCTCACATTCATACCTTTAGCATTTTTTTTATCTTTACCATACCTAGAATGAGCTGTTCGTTCTATTTCTTATGGCTTGGTTCAAACTTTAACAATTTTTTAGATGGTTTATCCCCAATTTTTAAGGTTAATTATAATTGAGGCTTTGTTACTCAAAACAAAAGAATGAAGGTGGTTTATCTCCGGATATTTTTTAAATCACGGATACTAAGAAAATTATTTTTCATTTTCAATGTGCCCTCTATATTATACATCTATTAGAAAGTAACCAATATTTTTTTTGTACTGTCCTTTTGTAAATAATATTATTATTGATAAGGTAACAAACAAACATTTTTGTTAATTTTAATTATTTAACATAATATAAATTTTCGTTATTTTATAGTGTTATTTATGCTATACTATTTCCCGTGGAGACAAAGTTATAAAGTCCAAAATCTCGAAACAGTTCCGCAGTACTTGAATAATTTATAAATGGTGTAACTAACTCGATTTTTCGATTAGTAACATATTCACATATACTTGCTAAGTCACAAATACTTACGAATCGGTCAAACGATAATATTATATTACTACGTTAAATAAATCAGATTTATTGTGTTGTAATTGTATTATCTTTCTCGTGCCGTAATGTCAAGGAGATGGAATTATCGTATACTACTTGGCTGCCTTGCTATTCATGGCCTACCGTAATCACGTTGCCACATACCTTCGATATAACTCGTAATCACGTTGCCACATATCGTCAATAAAACTATGCAAATTTACAATGCTTATAAAATACTAGAAAATGCCCTCACTCCCTTCGGATGAACCAGTTACCAGAAGTAGTTATTGTAACATAACTGTAACAGTCATGGTGTCATGGGCTTATTTGTGGATATTGATTCCTCTATGAAACTATGGTACATATCTTGTCAACGACTCTATTGTGGATAACTTGTGCAGCGTACGCGATGTATGGATTTTTTCATGTTTTCTTACAAACTTGGTTACATTATTGATGTTCTTAAACGGACCTTTAACGTTTTTGAAAATATTTTATAGCTTATGTTCATCAAGAATAATGTAGGAATCTAAAGGTAAAATATTTTTTCAAATCGGTCCAGTATCCTATTTTCTTCAAACAAACAAAACAAACAATCAAATCTTTTCTCTTTATAATATTATTCTACAAAATTATGATAGAACAATATTGAGAGGCTCGTCTCGCAATTTACTTCACGCTCCCTTCCGCAGTGAAGGACGTCGGTGTGTTTTGTGTACTTATGATTCAAATATGAAGGTATACTTGTTTAAACCTTTTTTTAATATTCAATAAGTTAGCGCTTGACGAAACCACCAGGTAGTAAGTGGCGACCTAGTCTTTGATGGTAATATCTACCTTGGTGGTATGGTGATGGTTGATGGTGATAACTACCTTAATAAAATAGCTACCTAATTTTTTTTATGGCGGATGGACAGCAAAGCATCAAAATGAGTAATTCATTAAAAAATCCGGCACCAAATGCCATCGAGAACTAATAAAAATTAATATCATTCGAAGTCAATTTAATATGCATTATAAGGGATAACTTAAAAACTTCGTCAGTTCTAACTGAAATTTAAATGGGACCACACTCAATATTTATTTTCTGGTGGAATCTACATATGTCAAGCATTAAATTATTCTACGTAAAAAAACTGAATTTGCTTTTACAATGTCGCAATTTCTTGGCACATAGTATAAGAGATTGGCCATATTATATGTACTACACATTAAAATAAGATTTCTTTCACTATTTCATTAAATTTCACATATTTTCATAAACACAAAATCAATTGCGTAGTTATACTAAATCTTGTGGCATAACAAAACTGTGCCACATTATACATATTATTAAAAACTTAGCTTTGACAGCTGTCAGAACTGACAACACTTAACACCTTTTAATATGACAAAGTAGGGTACTCACACACCTACAATATTGTGACAATAAAATGTCAAAAAATCTAAGTTAATATAGAAATAATACCCCAATACTATTGAACAATATATACTTAATTAATAACATTATTTGCAGATGTTTGGGTATCCTAAGACAAAACACAAAATACTAATGTACATGTCACTTTATGGGCATATTGGGCAACTAATCAAATATTAAACAAATGAATAAAATGACATAACTGCTTACATAAATAATTAGGTTAAGTTTTAAGTTAATGTTACATAACCGTTATATAATTAACATCACTATTTAACTCTTCATAATTACGTATTAATGCACAGGATTACATTAAATTTTCTTTAGGATGCATTAACTGCGTGCTTTAGATTTTTTGCACCATTAACACAGTTTTGTAACCATCCGGCGAACATACCGCCGGAATTGTTTGAAATATGTTCGCAATTTTTAGGATATGTCGCAATTTGTTAACTATGTTGTATTATGTAACGCGTTATTACAAATAAAAAATTAACAGACGACCCTCAGAGCAAACCTTGTATTCATTCCGGTTGTTTTATGTATTGTTTCGATATGTGATCGGAAAAGTTAAGGAAACAGAGGGTGCGGTTGGTAGGAGGATTGGACACGCATGGCAAAAATTTCTTGAGCACTTACGTGTTACGGCACGTAAGCCTTCGGTGCGTTATCGTTAGATAGCAATCGTTAAACCCTCTTCGGGCGACTAAAAATACTTTGGTTAACCATTAAACCCTCCACCAATTCACATTGGAGTAGTCTGATGAAGTATGTCCTAGGCTTCCTCAGTAAGAAGAGACTCTTGTGCTCAGTAGTAGGATATTAATAAGTTGAAGTAACGCTGGCGAGTTCGACCCTTATCCGTTTTAATACAGCGCTCATATTTTCTTCACGGAGTAAATCGGTTTCATGGTTACGGCGATACCGTGAAAAATACACGGCCACTTAAATAAACAATACTCTATCGAATGACTGCCTACTAGACGCCTCGTTTCATATATTCTCCAACAAATAATCTTTTATACCATTTCAAAACCGACTCCAATTGGCTTCGACAAGTAATACAATGAAAAATAATAAGAAATTTGTATCTCAGGACAACTCACACATCTGAGCCCAAGCTAAGCGTTAGCTTGTACTATGGCGATCAGACAACTGATAAACATACATTTATATTTTTAAGATACTTATATAGATATTTACACCCAGACACATAACAAACATTCCTGCTCATCACAGAAAAGTTTGAGCTGGGCGGGAATCGAACCCACGGCCTTCGGTGTAGCAGTCAGGTTCACTTACCACTAGACCAACTGGCCTGTCAAATGCCATGTTACCATGGGTGTGACTACCACGCTGCTCCAACGTAGCTTTATATAACTCCCCATATTATAGTATATCACCATCGCATGTCATAAGTATCCCACTACTGGGCTCGGGTCTAAGCCAACTGCCATGTTTGCCTCGGGCCTCCTGCTTTTTTGGGAGTCCCAGGCTATCCAGGATAGTTTTTGAGCATCATCCTGAATTTTGACCCATGTTAAGGAGGTATATTTTTAGACCATATATATTTAACAGGCTGTCAAATAAATGTAAGAATCATTAAATTAGTGTAACAATTTCTTTTTCTTTGCTAATTACAGACATGCCAATGCTAAGCGATTTTTCCTCATAATAGTCCAACTTCATAATTTATGCCGGAAATTTTCTCCCCTTCTTGTTAAAGTCCAGTTTTAATTGTATAGTTATTATGTATTCTTTTGAACTTTGTAAGTTATTTTAATTTGCTGTAAATTTACCTTTAGCAAAAGTTTCGGAAAGTTCGCTAAATGTCGCCTCGATTAGTATACATACAATAGTCGAGGAATTTTCTGTAAAACTTTTGTGACGCCCAAAATGTTTCAGTTTTTAGAACAATAGTCAATTTTGACACGAGAAAATTTGTTCAGATAAAGGATTTTGGTTGGTTTTCTATTTTAATTGTAATTACTTCTAACTGACTTCTGACGAGTGATTTTCGAAATTCGTTTTATTATGTTACCTATTATAAATTACACAATGTTTTTTTTATTTATATATTTTCCTTTATAATTTTTTATTTATTTATTATAAAATTTTTACTGTAACTTCTTAAAATATAAGAGTACAATGGAAGGAAATAATGCCGAAATGGCATTAGCAAACAGTCAACTCTGAGCGTTTATAAAAGGATGACTACCTATGTATATACTACATATAAATACGTAATAAACAAGCTATACAATCGATCTGAAATTAAAGACGGACTTTGCAAACCTCAAAGTTTTTTTTATATGTATGTCCGACGGGTCGTTCTAATCATTCATATTACATTTACATACATATGTAGTAGGCTCCATATTTTTGTCTTATTTTTACAATAAATATAGAAATGTTGTAACACCACCTAAGGTTCGTACTCTCTGAAGCATTCATAGCCCGACGGTTTCGATTGTACGCGATCGAAAAAGTTAAGCAACAGCAGGCGCGGTCGGTAGGAGGACGTCGGTCGTCGTCGGTCGGTCGACGGTCGGATGGGTTACCACTAGTGGTAAAAAATTCTAGAACGCTTCCGTGCGAAGGGCACGTGAAGCCGTCGGTCCTGGTTATTGTAAGACAGCAATCGCTAAGCCATATTAAAGGCCTTAAGACGGCTTAAAAAGTTCCAACACTTGGGTTGGCTATTTTTTGTATACAAAATAAGTCGATCGATCCCACCTAATGGCAAGTGGTGATGATGTCTAACCTAGTAAATGCCTATTCACTCTTCTCTTGAAGACTCCCACATCGTATTTAGTTAGGAACACCGACGGAGAAAATTTATTCCATTCCTTACGGTATGCACACTAAAAGACGAAAAAACGTCATTCGGACCGGCGAGATGTTCACGACATAAGCATGGATACCTGCCGTACGCCGGGTTGTTCGATGGAGGAATGGAATGGAATTAACCCCTTCGCCATTGCGAATTGGAGCAGCCTGGTGGAGTATGCTCTAGGCCTAGTATGAGGAGAGACCCATGCTCAATAGTGGGCCATCTGGGTTGAAGCCCATACTCTTACTACAAATTGCCGTAAACCTACTCACATCAAACCTAAGCAATAAACGTAGTTACTGAACCAAAATGCGAGCTCTCATGTACTTATAAGTTAAATGCTCGGCACTCGAGTCCACATCGTCGCTAAATCAACTAAATGCTTTCGATTTTTGTATTCGAATACAAAAAAAATTGGCACATTTCCTTCCCCACTCACATTAAGGTGAAAGCTTTGGTTACTTCTCTCTTGTTTTAAGTAATATCGCTATACTTACCAAATGTGCGGTTTATTTAATGATGAAAATCCAATACGCTGGTATGGGCGATGAAATATCTGCATTAGGTTTGTTAATATCTGGATTAGGTTTGTATTTTGCTGGATTAGGTTTGTTAATACCTGAATTAGGTTTGTTAATATCTGGATTAGGTTTTTTAATATCTGGATTAGGTTGGTTAAAATCTGGATTAGTTTTGTTTATTGCTGGATTAGGTTTGTTAATATCTAGATTAGGTTTGTTTTTATCCTTCAAAATTTATGTAATAAACTAGGTGACCTGGTGAACTTCATACCGCAAGACTATTTTTTTACCTTTAAATGCCCAAAGATTTCCACAAATATTTCAAAACAATATTGTTGCAGTATAGATAAATAACCTAAATACCGACTATGACGCCACCTATCGTCAGTGCCATCTGTGAATAATAACCATCCAGGGCGCCACCCAGAGGCATACAAAAAAATCATTCAAATGACACACGTAGAATTATATATATATAAATTTCCGGCGTCCTGTTTACAATTCAACTTCCAAAATAGAAAGATTAAAAATATATCTTAATATGTATGACGAAAATCATCTTCTCGTTTCAATGTCCAGGTCCATATGTGCTTTTCTTCCATTTGATATATCAACTCTATACTACCCTTTTGTCGTTCTCTTTAATGTCATACCATCTTTCACACCATCCATCTTTCTTTGACCGTCCACGTCTCTTTCGTCCACTCAAATTCATATCTCCTCTCTCAATTTACCTCTCGTAAGTCATATTACACTACGCTGGCCTATTTCAGATTGGTAAAGGGAACTCAAAAGTGCAGGTTTCCTTACTATGTTTTTTTTCCGAAGCAAGTGATATTCCTAACACATAACTTCATATATATGCATGCTCATGTCAAATTTTGTCTTCAAATCTGCATTAGACCATCGTGTTGGCGATGCTCTAGGCCTCCTCAATTATGACAAGAGGCCCGTGCGCACTAATGGTTCAATTATGAGTTGAAGCCATGCCAAATTACAGCGTGCTAGTACTAAGGGTCTCTACGCTATAGTCTAGGTTTCCCAATTAAAAAAAATCACATGATTATTATTAAGCTATGTTTTAGTAACTAGCTTCATTTCAATGAAACCTCCAACCGTTTCTCTTGCAAAATTTTTGATTGTGTTGGCTAACAAGGTTGGCAAGGAAGTTGTGTTCATGGTACTACGAAAAACAATATACTGCCACGCAATTTGTAGGACAATGTGGCTGTTAAATTATATCACTCTGTGAACATTGCGAAAGAAATCCTAAATTAACTATGAAACCCAAAAAAATTAAGCCTTATAAATGAAAAGCCCAAGCAAAGTCTATGAAAAATCTCCAATTTGTCTTACGTAATTTATTCAAAAACTATAAGAGACTCGATCCAGATCCAATTATGACGCCTTAAATAATAAAATGGCAACGAAACCTGGCGCGATTTGCGTTAAAGTACCCCCTGGCAAGATGCCATCTACCTTTTAGAATCTGTTTTGAAAGAACGGAGGCTCTGTTCCAACTGTAAACTTTTTTTAGTGTCCAGTCGATTTTTAGACATCTCTTTGGCAATCTCTGCAATGTTTTTTATACTTCAATCTGCGGATCTTGTATCATCCGCAATAAATTGTAATTTTCTTTTCTACCTTTTAGACGATTCTTACCTAAGCCGTGAGTCTGGAAGTGCTCTACTTGCTTACCGCCACATCTAAATCAAGCTGGAGGGCTGTCAGTACTTCAATTACGATCGACATAATCTGCCAAGCTGTAAGTAAATCATTTATAATCGACACAAGCCGCCTGGCTCTCAGTACTTCGATTACGTTCGAAATACCAAGCTGTAAGTACTTCATTTACGATCGACACGATCTTGCAAGCTGTGAGTACTTCGCTTACGATCAACTCAATCCAACAGGCTGTCAGTACTTCACTTTCGATCGATATATTCCACCAGGCTGTCAATTCTTCAATAACGATCGGTACAGTCTGCCAAGCTGTGAGTACATCAATTACGATCGAAAAATCTGCCAGGCTGTGATCGACATAAGCCGACGAGCTATGAACAAATGTTGTATAGGCAAAAATTTCAAATATACAGTCCTATCTCATCATGATCATACTGCAGTAATTTCCCGACACAAATTACGGACAAATCTTGTCCCAGATTACACGAAAATACAGCTAACAAAGAATTTACGCTAACATTTATTGCCCGAGATACCCGTAGGCGTCTTTTGTCTGTCATATTGTATATTGGTAAATGAAAGCGATGTTCATATTTATTATAGAAATATCTCCAGCATCGGAGTTGCCGGCTTAGCCTAGCTTAAAGTCACTAATTGGTTTTTCTTATCCACAGCCATTCATTGTTTAAGTTATTATAGAATGTTCATTTGATTGTAATTGCCTTGGCTTAACGGATTTGTAGTTTAATCATTTTCCCTGAAGCTTTACCAGAATGCTGGTATTATTAGGATGTTTTGGCACGAGGCTGTATTCTATATTTGGAAGAGGTTTTGGTACAGCAATAAAACTAAATAACTTTTATGACATATAAGACTCATTATAAAATAATACTATGAATAAAACAATGGAGGTTTTTATGTACTGTAATTCCCCTAAATAGTTAAAAAATATATGTATATGTATGTAATGTGAAATGCTGAAGGCTACGCCTACTTTGTATTACCGTCTCTATCCTATAGTATCTAGTAGCGCCATCTTGTAGTGACGATACGAAACGTAAAGTAGTTTTGAGTGAAATAGATAATGGCTGATCTGACACTTTCAAAAGACAGTCAATGTCCGCCAGTATTGGAATAAGGCAAAGGTATTCTCATTCGTAGCCAAGTGGTGTCGGGTTCTCTGTATTTCCATATTTTTACAGATTAGTAATCCGTCTGCATCATGGCAAACTGTGATAATTTTTGTAAAAGAAATCTGTATACGAATAACCAAGGAGCCTAGCAACACCTTGGTCATGTTATTTTGGATCCTAGGCCATGATTGACCTGATCGGCAGAGGGTTATTTTTATTTTCAGTGATTCCAATTCCTTGGTTAAGATTGACGCAGTATCTTAATATTTGCAATAATATACATAGTAGATTTGGAAAAGTTTTGTGGTTACTATAATAAAATAGCGACCCCCTTGCATACATATTCATGAAATATATTTAGGGTCAAATATTATAAGAAAACCTTAATTCTTTATTAATATTTCTATTTTCTAATCTGTCTTAAGCATTTTTTAATGTAAAGTAAAGCTACTTTTACATTGGTATTAGTTTTCTAAAAAAAAATTTATGATCTAATCCCAGAAACAGTGATCTGTTTGGCAGAGAAGTCGGCCAAAGTTAAAGTTGGTACATCTTTATTACATTTGCGTATACAGGATAGTCTTTACAAAGAAATAGGCACAATTACGTCCATTTTACTTCAAACTACACTTATTTGCTTGGATATTTTCGATGTCCTAAGACCAAGATGGTTTGGCTGTAAACTTCGTATCTGTGATACAAACTTATTCTAGAAAAAACTCTTCCTTCCCCTGGGGACGCCTCCGAGTTGTACGGTTAAGTCCAAACTTATACACACTTACATACATATGTTATATACAATTTATACTAAAAACTTCATATATCTTTTGACTTGTACTGTTAGATCGTCTTAGAAACAAATACATTTAATAAATCTGTACTAGATGTCTGTACATGGAAGATATTTTTTAGAACTTTTAACTGGTGACTTACTACAAAAGCAAAATAATAAATAAATATCTTTGAATAACTCACACACGGCCACCTGACGCCAAACCAAGCGTTAGCTTGTGCTATGGTGATCAGATAACTGATAAACATACATATATACTTTTAAATACATACTTAAATAG